>PVHX01014962.1:0-48439 GCA_004024805.1 Geosciurus inauris | reverse complement strand
TTTTTTTTTTTTTTTTTTTTTTTTTTTAATTTTTTTTAGTTGTAGATGGACACAATGTCTTTATTTTATTGCTTTGTACGTGGTGCTGAGGATCGAACCCAGGGCCTCACGCATGCGAGGCAAGCGCTCTACCGCTGAGCTACAATCCCAGCCCCTGGTTGTCTAATCTTTACAGTATTATTTTGTATACCCACCAGCAACAAATGACAGTTCTTATTGCTTCATATCTTAATCAGCATTTGATATTATCTGTTGTGGCTTTTGATCACTCTAATGACTGATATCCTATTGTTGTTTTAATTTTCAATTTCTTAATGGTACATGATGTTTAAAATCTTTTCATACACTTATTTGTCATTTTCCTTGGGGAGGTATCTGTTCACATTTTTAAATAAAGAGAATTGATCTTTAAAATTTTTACAATTGCTTAAATTTATAACTTTATGAAAATATATTTAAGTTTAATAGACTTGAATACAATTTTTAAAACTAATGTCAACAGAACAGAAATTTTGTGACAATTTTGATTAAAGTAGCTATTGTACTAAAAGCAAGAAAAAAATTTTTAGTAAGAATTATATACTAGTTTATAATGTTTTAAATTTATCATTAATCAATATCATTGCTGTAAGAACAGATATATATAAAATCTTATATAATCATATCTGATATTTTGTGAATGTTTAAGAACTTAAAAACTAACTTCCCACATATTTTTCATTATGAAGGTAAATTTTCGAAATATGAAGATAAAACATTTTGTTTTACAGAGCAAAAGTTTTAATAATTTCATATAGTTTTATATGTGTTATGGGGGTTTCTGGTTTTACTCTTTTCCTGGTCTCTATGAGTGTTTGGGGTGGGACTAAAATCTGTTCTCCCCCATTGGTCTAGACACTGTGTTGTGCACCACATTCTCCCACTCCAGAGTTACAAAAAGGAAAATCCATTAAAAATTATTTCTGTTTTTTTTTCCCCACATCATGCCCTTTGATGAAGCTATGAGCACAGAGCCAAATATTTGTTTGGATAGGAAGAAAAGGAATGGGAAAAATGTGGAAATGCAAACATATTTTTAAAATAATATCTATAAATATTACCTTATTATACATAGAAAGGTATCAACAACATTCCACAGAGCATAGAGAAGAAATAGCAATGAACACACCATATGCAGTCTATTTAGGGGGATCCTCCCGTTGCAACTTGGAGGTCAATTTTTAAGTGCATTTTTAAATCATAGTTGTGAGTCCTGAACCTTGTGATGTCAGTGTTCTGAAGAGGACACCAAATGATCAGCTAAGGTTTAAGAAGAAAACAGTTAAATAATTAAATAAAATATGTATAAAGTTGTGTCTCAATAATGTGAACATGTTCTAAGAAATGCACCGTTGGTGATTTTGTGGTTGTAGGAATATCATTGACTATGTTTACACAAACTTGATAATAAATCTGTTTTCGTCAGCTTTTTTGCTGTTGTGACTACAAGCCCAATCAGAACAATTGTGGAGTAAGAAAAGTTTATTTGGGGAATCAGGGTTTCAGAGGTCTCAATCCATAGAGAGCAGACTCTATTCCTCTCAGCTCGAGTTGAGGCAAAATATCATGACAGAAGAGTAGGTAGAGGGAATTGGCTTACATGATGATCAGACAGCAGAGAGAGACCAAGCTCAGCTCACCAAATATATACCCCAAAGTCATGCTCCCAATGACCCATCTCCTCCAGCGCAACCCTACCTGCCCTCAGTTACCACTCAGTTAATCCCATCAGTGAGATTAATTCACTGATTGGTTTAAGATCTTATAATCCAATCATTTATCCTCTAAATCTGCTTGAATTGTCTCACACATGAGCTTTTGGGGAATTGTCACATCCAAACCATAACAATATCCTACTAGATGCATAGATTTCATAGTACAGCCTAGGATACAGACCTGTACAACATGTCATTTTACATACATTTTACAAATGTTTGTGAATATATAGTTAAAGAAGGCAAATGTAACACAATGGTAAGTATTCATGTGCCTAAACATGCAAAAGGTATAGTAAAAATACTAGTAAAAATAATAAGAGTTTTTCAGCTCCATTATAATGTTATGGGACCACCATTGAAGATGTAATCCATCATTTGCCAAGCCTTGTTATGTGGCACAGGACTATATATACATATATGTATACATATATATGTATGCATATACGTGTGTGTGTAAATACATATACAAATACATATTCTTTAGCATATTTTCTACTTACTGAAGTCAAGAAATTTCTTGAAATGCAGTCATTATAATAACTGCTTAAGGATGGAGTTTCCTGGGCATGCCATATTGGAGTACATGGAAGTGTGTTTTGGGAATAGTTTTCTTTAATAAGCACTCTAGGTTCTTGTGCATACAAGAGCTTTAAAACCACTATGCCTAAGGCTCAAAGAAAATTGTTCTGTTGAGCTATAGAAGAAGAAGAGGGCAGAGAAATTGAAGGTAGAAAGATCTATTGCAGTTTATTAATTCAAACCTGAGGTTGTTAAACCCAGCTCCAAGAGGTGACAGGGGAAATAGGGAAGAAGTGACGGACACACAAAACATTTGGAACATAAACTATATTACTTATTGTCTAGACGTGGGGTATTTAGGAAGATAAATCTTAAAAGTTAACATTTGAAGTAATTATCCTAATAAAGTATCTAATGGCTTGACCTCACCTTTCATACACTTAAGGTGTAGACCCATTGAGTATAACTGATTTGTCCAAGGTCATACATCTTCATAGTGATAGACTCTGAAAGAGAAAACAAGTCCTTTGTCATTAAGTTTTGCTATCTAACCATTACTCACATGTGTTTCCAAGGTTTAAAACTAAATGACTAAGAAAGTTGGTCTGCCATTTAATATTTTCTTGAGGATCATCTATATATTAAGCAACAGATACTGTGCTAAGTGCTGGTATTAAAATGGGGAACACAATAAATATGCTACCTAATCCTCATGTAATTCATTTTCTCTTTGATAAAATTACAATATTAATGCCAGAGGAAGATTCTTCAGGGTGGTAGGTTGATGCAGATAAAGGAATGTGACAAGTTATTTTAACAATCTGGTTTCAATCATACTAGTTTCATGTACATTCAAGTTGCCTAATTCTTTCTGCAAACCATATGCATGTATTTATGAATAGTATAGGTCAAAAACTCTTGCCTAGATACATTTTAGATAAGAGAAAGAGAGAAGAAGAGTAAGGGGTGAAGAAAGAGTTTATCACATACATTCTTCCTGAGTTTTCAGCCAACTGACATCTGGCCTATGGATAAGACTATATAGTTGTTTTACTAGATGGAACAAAATTGTACTTTTTGAGCATGATTTCTATCACTGTTGAAGTCTGTCTTCAGAAAAATGAGCTTTTTCCTATGATGGATTATTTTTAAAAATTCTTCCATCCTTTGGATGGAGGCAAAGCAGAAAGGCAGTATTGGCTGTTCACAGCATAAATTGTAAATTGGCCATTAACCAGGTTTCCTCATGGAGATAGACAGTGTGACTTCGTCCCTCCTTATACTGGGAATAGCAAAATTAATTAAATTGGACACACTTTGGGTGATTTTCAGCATGAAAACTGATATACATTTGTTTGAAATGAATTTATTCTCTAAATATTTGCACTCATAAAAATGTTTGAGTGAAAAAACTGGCCATTCTAAGGTAGAGTATTGAGAAATAATAAAATCAGAATCATATTAGGAAATTTAAAAAGACACCTTGAACAAAATACCTGTAGATGAAAATTAAATAGTTCCAACTGTAACTGCTTGAATATACATCTGAAAAATTTTTCTTTTCTGTTTTCTATTTCTTTTCTTTCTTTCTTTTTTTCAGTGCAAGGAATAAAACCAGAGTCTTGCACTTCCCAGTAAAACTCTATCACAGAACTGCATCCTCAGCCCCAGGTTTTTCCTTCTCTTGAAGAAAATTCTCACGTATGGGAGAGGGTTGAGATTTTATGTGCTCATGTGATATAATCTACTCTTTTTTCTTTTCTCTGAAATGTAGGAAAATAAACATCAAGAAAATATTTAAACTATGATATTTCCTAAATTATTAGTAGAAAAAAGTCTTGGTGTCTATTTGACCATTCTGAGTTTTGAACAATAAAATACAGAATAAAACTATGAAATCAAATTTAACTATAGAAGAATTGATATTTGTCTTTCTTCTTGGTTTGTAAATTCAACTTAAAACTATAAAAGGAGGAGAGGATGGAGGATGAGAGGAAGAGGAATATTTTAAATGATATTTTTAAAGGTTTTTCTTTTTGTTAATTTAGAAAACACAAAACTTTGCAATTTACTTATCTTTGTTCTACTGTGTTTCTGATTTTGTCTGCACAGAGATAGCACATATATGCTATTAATTTGTATCATATATGACCTTATATTGATGTAGTTGATAATTTCCATAAGAAATAAAGTATACTCAGATTAAACATAATCATAGTAACTCAACAAACACTTCTTCAGTCACAAATGGAACATTTTATACAACCATTTTTACATTTCTTAATTTTGATGTTTATTTATAAGACTAATTTTCTGTTTACCAACTGTCGTTAATTCTGATGACTTTATGATTCACAAGTTCCGTTAGGCATAAGATAACGACTTTAATTAACAAATTGCAGAGCTTCTACAGTTTTTAGATTTGCCCCATAAACTTGTTATTCTATAAAGTCTTGAAGTGAAGGAAAGGATTTTTTCTTGAAAAGTTTCAACAGTTTAATAGAACCATGACCAAATTGTTCATGATCATAAGCCCTTGGAAAATTGCCATGAATAACCAGGCATAAATAGGAGCCTCAATGTTACAGTTTAAAGATTAGAAGTTCTGAGCAGACACATAGTTAGAACTTTATTATCTGAGAGTTCACAGTTCCAGGGGGAAATTGTATCTCTTAAATTCACTCTACCCTAGAGACCTAATCACCAGTGAAAATAGTATACTCCATGGATTTACCAATATTTAACAACATTTCTCACAATGAGTTTACATGTTGAGTGAGAAAAACCCATGAGCACTGCTTAAACATACTTAGAGTTCTCTTATGAAGTCATTTGGCAAAGGCTTGTTATGCTCTGATTAGCTTATTAGTTCATTCTGGATCTGCTAGAGAGTTTGGGGCATTGTCTGTCAACTTGCTAGGAATTAGGACAGAAAATGCCTTTGAATTGTCTTTGCTCATTTAACCATGTCACTGCAGATGTTCACTATTTTAATATGTCTCTTATTTAGGAGATGTACTCTATAATCAATTAGAGATGTACAGTTTTGAATAAAGCAGAAATTTATAAGTAGATTAAAATGTTAAAGAGACATGCTTTCTTTTCAAATGAATTCCAAATTGCATATCAATATATGATTAATTGTGAGCATGAAAAGGTCATTTTAGGCTCCCTAGTAAGTTTATGCAGTGATAATAAAAAATTTAATAGCATATATTTTATGAAAGCAGTACATAATGATAATTTAACTTGTACTTAATTATTTACAAATGATTATAAATTATTTTCTTGCAAGAACATCATGGCTTGTTTCCTCATACTATAGTAAAATGCCTAATACCAGGTAACTTATAAAGAATAGAAGTTTACTTGGGTCATGCTTCTGTAGGCTGAGAAGTCCAAGAACATAGTGTTGGTATCTGTTTGCCATCTGATGAGGATCTTCTTGCTGCATCATAACATGACATATAGCTGGGACATCACATGATGGGACAGAGAAAAGTATGCCAGCTTGAGTTTTTCCTTTTCTTAAAAAGCCACTAATGCCATCATGAAGTCTCATGATTTAATCTAATTCTAATTACTTTCCAAAGGCCACTTTTAAGACCGTCAGTATAAGAATTTGAGAATAAAATTTCCAACACATAGACATTCAGGAGAACACATTCAAGGCATAGAAAATAGAAATATGAGAGAACATTAAGTTTCCTTTAAGGATTAATTTATGTAAAATAATTATTTAGAAATATCAGTGATGTTTTCAAGAAGTAAAATGCAAAATTTAACTCATATTATTTTCGTTTTCTATCTCCTATCTACTCTCATTACTTTAGTATGAATAAGTTAGTAAGGTGGCAATATAGTGTCATTTTTAAAAAATCAGTTTTTCCAGACAGACATGGACTGTAGCATTGGATTGCTCCAAAGGGCACCATTCCTATAATAGATTCTTGAATGGTGCTCCCTGGAGCTGTGCAGTATACGCATGGGTGGTCATACACAGTGGGCCTGAAACAGACTAATGTAGAGACCTTATTAAATAGCACTGGGAAAAGTTATTGGCTCTCTCTGATACTTGATTTCCTTATCTATAAAATGAAAATGATTTACCTACCAGATATGGTTCCTTTGTGAATTAGATGAAGTTTCACAAAGATTTATTTCCATAACATCACTCAATGTGGTACAAACTCATAGTAGGTAGGTGCTTAATAACTGCTAAGACCTAAAAGTAGAGAGAAGGTGAGATGGAATCTAACAAGTGGTTAAGAAGAAAGAAAAAGATGATGTTCACTCAAATGAAAGGCCACTTATGCCTACATGGTATAGAAAAGACCTTTTGTTAATTAGTAATGATACACACGCGCATGTGTGCACACACAGAAATATGTGCGGACATACACTCACACATACATTTGTGCACACACAACCTCCAAATTTTGGATACTTAGTTGAAAAATGCTAATTTCCATCATATAAATTTTAGAAATTCATAAGAAAATATAAAGCAGACATTTGGAAATTAGTTATCTTGAGAAAGAAAAGATATTACAATGGAGGAAAAAAGGTAGAAGGCTTGTGCATTTCAATCTAATAAAAATATAAATATAATGACAATTACTATAGCTATCAATCTTCAATAATTTGTGAAGAATCCATCCTTGAATGCAATGAAGCTTTATAAGATTTGTGATTACAGAGTGTAAAATATAACAGATGCTACAATATTTAGATGCCTGCTGGCATTTACCTTTTCCTCTGCACAGTTCATTTCAACTATATAAAAATTTTATGTGTTATATAAAAGTAGAGAAAAAGAAATTTATTTATAAAATAACCAAAGGAGAATTGATAGTGTTTTCAGCAATGTGGTATTTGATTCTTTTGACTAGATGAACTGTGCAAGAAGGTGGAGAATTTGATGATACAGTATTATTCTCAGTTTTCATATGGTGGAAGACATATAGGTCAAAAAATAACATTGATGTCGAATTGTTACTTTATTTGCAACATTCAGAGCTGATTTCTTAGGATAGGAGACCAACTGTTCACTTGAGAAATGGTTTTGCTTTGAGGATTACAATGGAGGAGTAGTATACTACTGCCATTGGAAAGATGGCCAATGTTAATATTTTGAAAGCAAATACTTAGGATGCAACACCTGTTTTATGTGTGTGTGTGTATGTGGGTGTGTGTGTTTATGGTAGTAGGGTTTGAACCCAGATTCTCTTGCATGTTAGGCAAGTGCTCTGTCAATGAACTACAAACCCAGTTCTACACCTGTTTGTTTTTTTAAACAAATATTGCAGAATATCAAATATCAATCTTCTTGCTTAAAAAAAAACTTTCCTTATCTATGATTGCATTGTAAACATGATATTATATTCCTAATGCAATAAAGTAACTTGTCTACTTTTGAAGATTTATGTTCTTTATTTTAAAAAGTTTATTTTTTTATTTTCCATTATATCAATCTATATTTTTCAGAAAAAAATTAGGAAATAATGAAAATTTTTCTAGATCTGCAAGCTAGAAACCTTTAAGTCATTTTTGATACCTTCATATCCATTTTCCCAATATCCAATAATTCATTTGTGTCTATTGATTTTATTTTCTAAATATCTGCTTCTCTACAACTATTACAAAGTTTCTATAGACTCTCCGGTAAAAGAAAAGTGCCTTAATTTTTTCTTCCTGTACCTACACCATCAAATCAAATCCATTTTCTATAACATTTCAATATGTCAATCTGATCCATTTTTCCTTGGTTCTTTCAAGGCATTCACACACATTTAAGACAAAGAGCAACATTCTTAGTATGTTCATCAGAACTGTCCACTCTCAGATACATTTTCTGCTCTCCTCTTACTCTTCACAGTCCAGAGTCTACTTCCTGATCTGGAAATCATTTTGTGTGTGTGTGTGTGTGTGTGTTTAATCAGTAACTTTTCTCATACCAGTGGCTTCAAACCAAAGTATATGTATTCCTGGATGTGTGTAAGGTACCATACATACTGATAGCTTTAAATGAGTCAGTTTCCTGATACATAGTGTCCATGTGGTTTTTTCCTCCTATTGGTCTCCTTCAAGAATGTGTCAGCCAATTAGCCTCTGTTCCTTTACACCACTTCCACTTTTAAAATTACCTTGCTTCTGCTTTATAAGCAAAATAAAACCAGGTAGATGTTGCTCCCACTCATTCTGATTCTCATTGTGCAACATTGCACCAGTTATTAAAATCTCTGGGGCATCAAGAGAGGGACAATTTAAGCTATCAGTGTCATTGAAGGCTTCTTTGCTCAAGATGCCATATTTTTTTTCCATCAGAAATATGATAACATATTTCTGTTAAGGGAAGTTGAGATATTACAAAAATGCTGCTTTAGCCTAGCTTTTGGTATTCTGAATTCAGGCATTTTGTGGAGCAGGACAGCAGGAATCATGGCAGTTTTCTTCCATGTGACCTCATTCTTTTCTCAATTTTTGTCTAGAAAGCATTTTTCCTTCATAGGGTCTTAGAGGAGCACAGTAAGCCAGGGGCCAGTGGGAAATATTGAAGGCATTAGTGTTTATCTCCTACACATGACAAACAAGGGGAGACTCCTTGTTTTATCAATCTGTTCATCTTAATTTCTTTTTGTGTCTCTTTACCTATCTCAGGATATTAAAATTTTGTAAAAAGTAGTATGAAAACATAACAATCAACTCTGAAGTTTAAACTCATATATCACCCGTCTAACCACTGCAAGCTTGGGGACTTCTCCTCAGTGATCTGAAATTTCATTATGTGTCTCTTGTAAGCACCTGTTTTCATCCACATACTGGGGTGATCATGGAGCATATTTTCAACTGGGATTGTAATTTTCAGTTATGGAAACTTATATTTCCTTGATGATGGCATTCTGTCTTTTGTTTTCTCTTTCTGGAATGCCAGTTAGCCAGATATTTGACTTAACTGCTCCTCTGACTTTTAAAATATATTTTCCACTTTTATATTTTGCTCAACTTTTTGAGAAATTTTCTCTATTTTTTCTAATATCTTTATTTTTTTATAAACCTAAGACCATCTATTTTCATTTCATGATTGCTACATGTTCATTTATCTCTCTATGATTATTCTGTTCTCATAGTAAAAAAAAAAAAAAGCAAAATAACAGAATGTAGAATCTACCCTCTTAACGCAGTGTATTGGTTAACTAGATGAATATTGTTGCACAGCAAATCTCTAGAACTTTTTCATCTTTCAAGATTGACACATTATACATATTCGACTCTGAATTGGTTAGGGTTGTGTAGAGAAACAGAACCACAAGGGTACAGTAACATGCTGCATAAAAATGTTTTGATTGATGATAGACTGCTTATGCAATGGTAGTCCCATAAGTTTATATGACCTGGTGACACTTTAGCTGTCTTAATTTGTTATACTTTATATTTAGACATTGGCAAAATCACCTAACTACTCATTTCTCAGAATGTAACCCTGTCATTAACAGACACAAGTCTCTGTGTACATACAGATTTATTATAAGGAATTGGTTCACATCACAGTATAGGCTGACGAGTCTCAGGTTCTACAGTTGGCAAGCTGGAGACCCAGCATTGCCAATGGAATGGCAAAATTGCAGACCAAAAGTCAGCAGGCTTAAGACCCAAGAAGAGCTGATGTTACAGTTTGAAGTCCAAAGGCAGGAAATGACAAGTATGAGTTCCTTCTTACTTACGGAACATTCATCCTTTATATTCTGTTCAGACCTTTAACTGCTTTTATGAGGACTTCCCAAATGAGACAGCACAATCAGGTTTATTGAGTCTAATTCAAATATTACTCTCTCCCAAAATACCCTCACATACATTACCAGAATCATGTTTTTTCAAATATCTGGACACTCTGTGGTCTAGTCAAGCTGATATATAAAGTTAACCATCACAAATAATGATTTCCCAGTCTCCTTTACAGCCCCTGGTAATAGTCCTTCTATTCTCTATTTTAGATACCTCAAGTGAGTAAAATCCTCATGCAGTTATTCTTCTGTGACTGGCTTATTTCATTTAGTATCATGAACTCAAATTTTATTGATGTTATAGAATACAGCAGAATTCTTTGTTTTTCTTAAGGCTGAATAATACTATTTTATGTACATACCATATTTTCTTTACCCATTCATCTGTCAACAGGCATTTAGGTTGTTGCTATCTATTATTAATAAAGCTTCAGTAAACATGAGAATGGAAATATCTCTGCAATAACCTATTTTCAATTCTTTTGGATAATGGATCATATGGTAGTTCTTTTGTTAATTATTTAGGAGCCTCCATCTTATTTTCCATAACACCTCCGTATTTTACATTCACATCAACAGTGTACAGTGTTGTATATCTCTGATTCCTTGCCAACATTATTTTCTGATTTTTAAAAATTAATGGCCATCCTACCAGGGGTGGGGTAATATCTTATTATGGATTTGATTTTCATTTCCCTCATGATCAATGGTTTTGAGCCCCATTTCATACACCTGTTGGTCATTTGTATACCTTCCTTGAAGAGATGGCTATTCAAATCCTTTCTCCAATTTTAACTGCTTATTATTTATTATTAATATTACTCTTGCTATTGAGTTATAGGAAATTGTTTTATATCTTGAATATTTAGCCTTTATCAGATATCTAGTTTGTAAGTATTTTTTCCCATGCTATAGGTTTCCTTTTCATTTCTGATTGCTTCCTTACCTGCACAAAAATTTTTAGCTTGATGTAGTTCTACTTGTCTATTTTTTTCTGTGCTTTTGTTTTCTGTTTTTTGGCATAATATTCATCTCTAGGAATATTGATAACAATTTGGTTTTATTTAGCTTCTCCTGTGCACGATCTTTTGTTTTCAAGTTATTTTTGTTCAGTTATTTATAATATTTAGGCTGTATCTTTCTTAATAGAAAATTTTACTTGCTATTTCAAAATTTGATTGCCTGCTTATGTTTAAGAATGGGGAGGAAAACTCTGGAAGCTTCAAATGGATGAGTGAGACTGGGTGATTGTGGATTCACAGGAGAAAAATCTCATTTGGCTGCTTTATTGGACCAAATTATTATGGCCTTATGGTATATTTTGATATTTGGAAGCTTATTGTCACATTTTTCTCTTTCAGAAAATTTTAGATGGTCTTGTCCATTTCCAAGAGTTGAATAGTTATGTATTTTCATTATTAAAAAATGTCCTACATTGACTTTGAAAGTATAGATTATTTAGTCAAACATGCAAATTTATAACCCAGAAATATGTTTTATTTATTACAATATCTTACCATGTCTTATTTTGTTGTGTAAAATCCTCTGCATATGTTTTTGTTTTATTTCACTATTACATATTTTATACTTTAATTGCTACTGTGAACATGCCAGAAAATGGCATAGGAGGAGATAGAAACAGTTTGAAATTTGTTCAATGCCCAGGCTATTCCTAACATACTTCTCAATCTCATCCATAGCAGGGATTCTCAAACTTAACTGCACACACAAATCATGGGGAGTGCTTTTTAAACATCCTCATGCCTAGACTCACCCCAGGAATTCTGAATTGGTTAGTCTGGCCTGAGGTTGGGGTATTAGTATATATTTAATGTACCCTAGAAAGTACAAAATTTGAATAAATTTCAGAATCACTATTTCATACCAGAAATTTTCAAACACTAGAATCATATGTGGAGATCTTAAAAAACAGGCAAACAAACAAACAATAAACAGATACAGAAGTTGCACCCCACAGAAATTTGGAATCTCTGGGGCCAGTGCCCAGGTAGCAGAATTAAAAAAAAAAAAAACAGCTTTATTGAAATATAATTTATGTACTGTACAATTAATTCATCTATTTTAAGTATACAATAGTTCAATGGTCTTTAGTATATTTAGAACTGTGTAACCATTGTCACCACTGATTGTAAATTTTTCATCACCCCTCCCAGAAAAGCTGCACAGCCATTAGCAGCCACTCCCCTTTCCAGGTTATCTTTCTATTTCCAGCCCTAAGCAGCTACTAATCTTTCTGAGGCTATAGATTTGCCTATAATGGGCATTTCCAGTCAATGAAACCATACACTACATGTCTGGCTTCTGTCATGTAACATAATATTTTCAAGATTTGTCCATATGCATTTAGCAGGAAATGGTACTTCATTCCTTTTTGTGGCCAAATAATATCCCACTGGATGGATAGACCACATTGTATTTATCTAGGTGACAGACACTTTGGGTTGTTTCTATTTTTTGGTTATTATGACTATTATGACTGTTGTGACTGCAGGTTTTAAGTTTATGAAATTTGTGGTGTCCTTTTTCATTGGAGTTAGTTTACTGCATTTGGGCCTCTGTTGAGTTCCTCAGAAATTTAGAATCTCTAGGATGAGTCCCAGGCAATGGAATTTTTAAAATCTCTAGTAGATCCAAGTGGACAGCTAAGTGTAAGAACTGTAGCCTCATACCTTTACTATTTAAAGTTATCTAAGGACCATCAAAATGAGCCTATGAGCCTGGTAGACTGTCAGGCTCAACCCTAGTCCTAGTGGATCAAAATCTAGAAATAAATAAAATTCTCCAAGTGATTTGTATGCAGCTTCGAATTTGAAACATTTTACCCTAAACTATAATAATCATATACATGTTGCCAACTTTTTGTGCACATTCAACTCAACTCAGAAATTTTAAACATGCTGTTTTAAAAATACTAAGTTTAAATACCTTAGACTTATTGAATCAGTATCTCCAGGAAATGGGGCTCAGGAATAGTTAGATTTTGCAAGTTCTCCATGTGACTCTGATGTACAGCCAAGTTATAATCATTTACCTATATATTAAGGTCCTCCTCATTTGTCTTTTTCCAGTTAATAAAAATAATATCCATATGACTCTTATATTAGCAGTCATTAAAGAAGATGTTTCTGTACTCTTAATTGCTCTGCATGTGGTTCCAAGTTATTTGTGAATAAAGTCATTTCTTTAAACAAGAAAAAAGGATAGCACACATGTCAAAAATAGGTTTCTTTACTTTTACTTTAAACTCCAGAAATAGACTAATGCTTATGTGAAAATTTAGCACATGATAAAGATGGCACTTCATATCAATGAGTAAAAGATGGATTATTTAACACATACTTTTGGAAAAATAAGATAGCCATAAAAGAAAAAAAATGAATTTGAATTGTATACTTCTTTAGAAAAATTATTGACTCTGAATAACTGATTCACATTTATGTTTACAAACAAAAACCTCAACAACACTAAAACCTTGGGGCATTGCAAAAGCATACTGTGTACATCACAAAAAATTTTGTGGGTATTTGGACATATTTTATTTTTAGACATATTGATGTATTTAATATGTATATATGAAGCCTATATATGTGCATATTATATATATACATGTACACACATTGATTATATATATATACAAATCACATATATATGTTTAATTTCTGTACATATAAATATCTAACAGACAAATTGAAGCTCTCTAGCTCTTTAGATTACATATGACACATACAGAAATAATGAAAATAGCATTTGAATCTTGCATGATGCAAATCATTTGAATTTTTAAAAAGTCTATAGATTGCCCTGTGGGCCATAGGACATCTATGCTAGATTATAGATTCTTCACATGCAGCAGTACTTTTTTGATTGCTATATTTTAACTCATAGGATGGCACTGTTATTTAGTGCCTTAAGTCAAACAAATGAGCCACTTATGTTAGGCACCTGTTCACATAAATAAAAACAACAAATAATATTATCTGGATCACCTTTTCCTAAGAAATAGTGATTAAATGATATCTGGTATTTTCTTTGTGTGTGATTTCTTTCCAAGAGGTGTAGGAAACTGATTTGCTTTTGATGAATATGTGTTGCCTATGAATTGATGTCCACAGATTTCCCATTTTATTAATTGTCCTAGCAATTTAGCCAACAGTGATTTATATGAAACATTTCCTTGTGTTGCAGATTCTACTGTTGGCTAATTGATGCTGTATGAATTATGCATCCTAAGCTAAATGCAATGGTGCGTGAAAGATGTAGCCAAGGTCATTTTCCACCAGCCAGAACTATAGTGACTAAATGCCTTTTTAAAGACAGGCTTTATTACTTTAATTTTTCTGCTTTCCTCATGTATACATCAAGTCCAGAGTAATGAGCAAACTCTAAAGTTGCACTTTTAATTTATAAACAGATGCAGGCACCCAAAGTTCAGTGTTCTGCAGCCAGACAAGGCCTGTAATTGAATTAATTTAGTAGAGCTAAGGAAAAACCCAGAAATGGCATACAGGTGTTTCTTTGTCTGGTTCAAAAATATGCTAGATACAATCAAATTTGTCTATAGTTTATTAATATTCAAAAGTGACTGTTCTGCAAATAAGCATTTTAATTGGATAAAGGACATATTAGGACTGAGTGCAAGGTATTTGGCATTTCAGCAGATAATGAAGAACAGTTTTGAAAAGATACAATCAGTTATCATTTATTAATAGTAAGAGAGGAAATTATTAATGCATTCTAGAGTATATGTATGGAGGGGATCTGTGTAATACTTTACTAAAGCTTTCAGAATTAAAGCAATCAAGTTGGAGTAGTGAAAAGATCTCAGTCTTCAGTGTTTTGGTAGCTGGGTTTACTCATTACTCAGCTATTCACCCATTACTCAACTCTTTATTATTGTGTGACTTCAGGTAATTTAACTCTCCCCCCCGCCCCAGGACCTAAGTTCCCCATTGCAAAAATGAGCATAATAATACTTTGCTTGCATGGTTATTATAAAGATAAGCATAACTTAAGAGTAAGTGAAATTAATAACAGCCTTGGTACCTTGATGCCTAGACAGTAGAGGATACTACCAAATACAATATTCCCTCATTTACATGTTGCATATGAGGTTTGTAAAGAAATCTACCAATTTGGTATTCAAAATCATCCCCAAGTGGTTGTAGGATCATATTCTTATATGTTTCTAAAACAAATAAACCTGTTTTACTGAGTGTTTTCATATGCCCAGAGAACTTTTTTGAGGCATTAGCAAACAAACAAAACGAGGCATGTTTCAGGACAAACTAGATATACCCAAGGTATATCAAACCAAACTCAGACTAGGATAGATATATGTGTACTGAGATTTCATATTAGGGGTCTAGATGCCTCAGAAGAGAGGAAATAATCAGAAATCCTCAGGCTAGTGTCTCATGACTTAATGTATATGGCAATCACCTGGGGGTCTTAATGTTAAAAATACTGATTCTGTTGTGTGCATGAATGAATATGTAACAAGGAATCCCATAATGTGTATAATTACAATGCACCAGTGAAAAAATAAAAATAAAAAATGCTGATTCTGTTTCAGCAGATCCTGAAATTCACAGTTCTTGAAAGCATCCTTATTACATGATGCATCTAGTCCCTGAACTACAATTTAAGTAGCAAAACTGAGTGCTTTTCAGACCTGGCTGCACATGCACTCACCTGAAGATCTTTTTACAAGTGATGTTTGTTCTTTCTCAGACCAGTGGAATCTTTGGAGTTGAAGTCTCAGCTTGGGTACTTTTTAAAAGCTCCATGCCATATCTTTATATATAGATCCATGGTTGCAAACCAGTGTTTCAGTTGTAAAGGCAAGTGAACTCCATCACCTAGTATCAGATCATCTTTATAAAATCATGTGCTTGTGAAGCCTAGACTCTATTATGACATTGTAAAATGTGTCAATATGTGCAACAAGAGTCCTAAAAGAGCACAGTGGAGCCCTCTACATGGACTCCACATCTTAAGTCAGGAAGAGCACTGTCATGAGAATTCAAAAGACCCTGAGACATAGGTCAACACCTAATCTCTTATGGAAAAGTGTTCACACAATCAGTGATTCTGCAGCTGTGCTTCATTTAACCTACAGTGGGGGGAAAATGCCCTATAGCATTGAGGGACTATATATTAAGCCTTCAAATATTTTACTTACAAGGTAAAATTGACCTCATGATAAAAAAGCTTTGTTGCTACTGAAAAATTGGTTCTATTCACAATTACCAGTGACCTCATGCCTTCAGAATTAGTACCTGTAAAAAATTATCTTCAAGAAACTACTTTTTTTAAGTTCTCACATAAGGTTTCCTTTCTTGTTTGTTAAGTTTTCAATATTACACTTTTTTGGTTTGTCTGTTTCAGGGACATTTGCATCAGATCACTTGAAGGCTTTTAAAAACAGATTACTGGGCCCCATCATTAAAGTTCTTGATTTAGAAGTCTGGCCCAAGACATTGTGTTTTTATAAAATTCTCAGAAGATGATTAGTTATCAATTGGGGACTACGGCTCTGTGACTGACTGTATCATTTAATGAACAGAGCATGCCTATTTTTTCACCAGTTTCAAATATATAGGTAGCATGAATAAATCTCTTTTGAATGAAAGAATGATGACTAAAACCTACCTTACTCCTAGTGAAAATTCAGTTAAAGGTGATGCTTGCCTATGAAACTCAAAAATAACATTGACAGAACTTTCTGCTGCTGTAGACTCTCTAGTATCTAGGGGCATTCCTCAGGAATTTTTTTTCTTTTCTTTTCACTGAGCCATTACTTCCTGGTGATGAAACTGGCATGACATCAACAGATTGATGGTCTGATCAGGAGCTTTGAAGCAAGAGAAGCAACTGTAGTCTCTTCTAGGGCCATCTGCTTTCAATTTTTCAGCTAAGCCTCCTGAAGACTCACCATGTGCTACAGAGGAGAACATAAATAAAATGTGCCATTACAGCCAATAAGATTCCTGTTATTAACAAAGTTCTACAGGAAGTACTCAATATTGGCATTATTTTTCATTCTCAAAACATTAATGTTTTTTGCTTCAATATTAATGTTTTATATCTTTGAAAAATTTTCTTGATGAATGTATTAATGTCTTAAGTTAGATTTTCTCAAAGTAGCTTTTGAAGCAGTATAGAATTGTTGCTCTGCTGATTTAAGACACATATTTTTTGATTCAAGACACATATTTACTTATCTTTATGAGATATCTGATCTTGTAGAGGTCCCCTCATAAGAAGGTTTGTTTCTTACCCTCTCAGAAATCAATCCAAACTTGGGAAAACAAGAAATGAACATGAGAGAGAGAGAAAAATCTTACAAATCTGGTATAGATTTCTTGCCCAAAATCCCATGTATGAATTCTCTGGAAAGCAACTAGTAGGTACAAGCAAATAATCTAGATATTGAGAAAATGTGCATTGGACCCTAAATATTTTATGATGCCAACAACTACAGCCCTGATAATTTTGTTTTTACTTTATAATTTCAGAGTTTTTATCTATAGCATGCACAAATACAAATTTTGGTATCTTTTTTCTCATGATAACCTCAAATCTGTCAGGTAAATGGGCTTGTTTTTAAGTATCATTTGTGAGAATCATGTTGCTGGTTGTTATTTATACTCCAAAGGGCTACAGGGAGTAAGCTCCATCCTTTACACCACAAGCTTCATGATCTAAGTTGTTATGACTAATGTATGCTGTATTCCTCTTTGTGGTTTCCTGCGTGGTAAGTACCTCTGACCTCTTAATTCAAAGTCTTAGTAGAAGTACAGTATTCTGAAAAAGCAAATAATCCTGCTTTCTGAAAGTGAAGTCATAACTAATTATTCACTATTCATTCTGTAACATCAGTTCTTCCTATCATATCTTGATGACAAGATTATTGTATAGATACCAGGTGTCTCCCAAAAGCTCATGTGTGAGACAATGCAAGAGAGGTGAGATGATTGGGTTAGGAGAAGCTTAGCCTAATCAGTACATTCATCCAATTGAACAGATTAACTGGGTGGTAACCATAGGCAGGTAGGGTGTGGCCAGAGGTGGTTGGTGCCTTTGTTGAGGGCAGCTCTTTGCTGCCTGATTGTCAAGTCCTGAGCCGCTTTTCTCCTCTATACTCTTCCACCTTGATGTTCTGCCTTACCTTGGGCCCAGAGCAGTGGAGTTGTCCATGTATGGACTGAGAAATTCTGAAACTGAGAGCTGCAAATAAACTTTTCTTCCTGTACGTTGTTCTTGTCAGATCTTTTGGTCATAGCAGTGAAGCTGACTAAAACAACAGCAGAGATTTTTTTTCCCTTTTGCAGTGCTGAGATTGAACCCAAAGTCTTGCCCATGCTAAGCAATTGTTCTACCATTGAGCTATATCCTCAGTGCCTTGCAATTTATTTTAGTTCAGGCCCTTCCTAAGATTTAAGAATCCTCTTAAGGGAAAATGTGGCTTCTGAAACATGTCTCTATCTCTATCTACAGCATGCACAAGCAGCAAAGTGTACAGGTGCATGTATTTCTGTGTGTGTCTATTGAAATGTGGCATACTTTCCTTACCCTAAATTTAGTAGTTACGTTTTTGCTAATATGAAGATATAAATAAATTTTGTGAATAAAAGTGATATGTTCTGAAGGTCTATATAATAAAATTTTTAAAAAGCTTTGTAGAGTGCAGTGAATCAGCCAAATATTCAAGAAATATGATTCCTAGTCTAGGCCTCCACTACTTCAACATAGTGTTGATGTATGTTAGAGACTTGGTAATGCTTTGCCTGTAGAAAAGAAAGCCAAGACTAAAAATGTAGAAGAGGGATACATTTTCCATAGTACAGCTGTAGAGTTAGAACTAGAACCAAAGAGAGGTTCTGAGAGACAGAATTGAACTTAGTGTGTAAAAGAATTTTTTAAAAATATTGCTTTCATGAGAACATTCTCTGTGTTTATACAACATTAACTGTTTATTTATACATATTTACCAGCTTAATCTTTACAGAAATCCACTTACACATCACAAAATTGAATCACAAGGATTTTATGAAATTCACCCAGTTTCCCAGTGAGAAGATAGCAGAAATGGAATTTGAACCTATGCACTCTGGCTCTTGAGGATACAGGCTTTACTGTGAGGATGTGATGACTCTGTTGCTTTGAAATGTTGTAGAGTTCTCTGTAAGCAAGTGATAATACTATTAAACTCATTTGAATAAACAATAAATAGTTCCTACCAGGTACAGAGCAGAGGTGATTTCTGCCTCAGCTAAAAGTTGTGCTAGATGATCAATGGTGTCTACTTTGTCTTTAGGCTCATATCATCAAATAAATGGACTTTCTTCATTTATTGAACTCTCAATATTATTATTTTGGTACTGTCTTGACTTTGCCCATAGTATAAACTATATGGCACCAAATCAAATATTAAGCTGTTGCTGTGGTCCTTATTTATAAAGAATATAGACTGATTCCATAATCTGTTCAATGATTATAGAAGGTCTAGTCTTTGTGTTGGCCTAGTCTGTCCAAGTTGTATAATCTGAGAAATAGCTTTAAGGGAACCCTAAATCATATATTTAACTAAATTACTTTATATAATGGAATTTGGTGCTATCAAACACAATTTAACAACAATGGAGTGATTCAAAAAGTGTAAGTGAAATGGATTTGCCAATTACATATAGTACTTATAAATGTGGATAACTGATCCTGAGGAACCAAAAAGTATCTGGAGAGCTCAATAATCACTTTAAAAAGTAATCAAGCCACGTAATTTCATCTGAGTATTCAGATCATGACAAAAATTGTCTGAATCAAGAGAAAGAACATGGAGATTTCTATTCATCTCTGATATTACTTAATTAAGTTGGTTACCATGTTGCTATAAATACACCATTTTCTACAGCCTGTTGATTGTCATCATTTTGAAATGTAGTCCAGAATTAGGTAAGAGAAATAGGAATAACACAGCTTTTTTTTCCTTTTGATATAATGCAATTTAAAGAAATAATTGCAAATGAGATGGGGAAGTTAAACTTATTTGATGTTCTAAATTGGGAGTATGGGAGGAGATGATGTGAGCCTGGATGGTCTTTTATTAGTAACCTTCATTATTACTTGAGAAATCAATCCAAAATCCCAACCATAAGAACACTGCACCAGTGCAAATTAATTAAAATTAAAGCTTTGCCTATGAAAGCAAGAATTTATACTGAATATTTAGCAAAGTGCCAGGTAGTGCCACTGAGCTGTCATGCCACTGAGCTAATTCTGGTAGCTATAGAGTAAAATTGGGCTACATTTTCAATCCAAAAGATTCAGACAGTATACTTAAAATTAAACTTACAAAAACTATCATTGCCTTTTCATTTTTTCACATTTACCTTCTCTAAACTCATTTACCTTATAGTTTTTCTACCTAGAGTTTTATACTTTTGTTACTACCATCTATGAGAGAACTGAATATCAAAATAGGAATACTGATAGTCTCCATAATGACTCATTAGAAAAACACTGAGATGTTGTATGCCAATATTTATCTTGAAATCATATCTAATCAAGACTTCTTACGGTCCTAAAATATCAACCTGAAAACACAAAGAAAATCAGTTTAGAGCCAATGAATTTAACAATAAAGTCATTATCTGTCTTTTAACTTTTTTTTTTATACCAAAGATTGAGAGTGCTGAACCACTGAGTCACATCACCAGCCCTTTTTAATTTTTATTTTGAGACAGGGTCTCACTAAGTTGTTGAGGCTAGCTTTGAACTCATGATTCTCCTGCTTCAGTCTCCTGAGCAGTTGAGATTACTGGTGTGTTCCCCGCATCCTAAAGCAGGCTTTAACTTTTAACAAATAGTACTTTGCAATTCACTGAAAGATAGCAATAAAAAATCAAATAGTACTAAACAGCTGAAAATTGGCAAAACTGGATACATAAATACTAGGAAAATAAATTACCATAAACTTACATTGCAATACTCTCTAAAAATTGTACCTATTTTTTAAACTAGTGAATTCTATAAAATATGCAATGAAGAATCAATACAAATCCTTTACAAACACTTAAGAAGAAAAGAAAGTATTCTCTTATTCATTCTGTGAGGACCAAAACAAACAAAACATACCAGCAAAATAGGTAAAGAAGACATTCCTGGCACAGATAAAGGGCAATATGTATGCAATATTTACCAAAACATATTCTGTGAAGAAAGACCCCTGGGAAGTTGAATTTATCATTTCTAAATTCGACAAATCTTTAGGAGCTGAAATGGCCTTAAAATGTTTCCTGGATTCTTGGCTATGACTTGAGTATGTTCCAAGAATGTAAAGAAAATTCAATAGTTAGCATGTCAGAGTAGTAAAACACATACTCAGTTCAGATAGTAAAATAGAAAATATCTTCTAATATTCAGTATTTTGTGTTGATTTAAGACTTTTAAAAATTGAGAGTGTTTGCATAATTCTCTAATGTGGATCAAATCTCAAAAGGAGAGCATCTACTGTCAAATTCTTATCTCACTGCCATTGGGGGTGAAACAAGGAAGCTACTGGCCCTGTTAATAGTTATGACTGAATAGGGGGAATGAGCAATGCCTTTAGACTGAGAAAAAAAAAAGGAAATACAGAAACAGAGGCCAAGTGGCATTTTCAGATGATTTGACTGCCTGCCTGATGGAGAAATCATGAGAACAGAACACAGAAACAACATTGGCAACCAAATATAGCATCACTTCAAATATAGCATAGCATAGAGTCAAAAGACTCTACACACAATTGAGACATGTTCAGCAGATTCATGTAATCATTAAAATGTAGAAAGGGGAATTCAAGGTTTGAATAGAGAAATGTACCAATTCCTAACAGGAAGCCTCAATATTTTAATGAAGGTCAATTTTCATCTACACTATTTTATACATTTATTTCACTTACTTTAACATTTTCCAAGATACATTAATAAGTAAAATGTATATGGACACACACCCAAGATGCACACACACTTTTTTTTTCTGAAAGAAAAGCAAGAGCAAGGGCTGGGGATATAGCTCAGTTGGTAGAGTGCCTGCCTTGCAAGCACAAGGTTCTGAGTTCAATCCCCAGCACCACAAAAAAAAAAAAAAAAAAAAAAAAAAAAAAAAAAAAAAAAAAAAAAAAAAAAAAAAAAAAAAAAAAAAAAAAAAAAAAAAAAAAAAAAAAAAAAAAAAAAGAAGAAGAAAAATAAAAAAGAAAGAAAGAAAGAAAAAAGAAAAAGCAGGAATGAAGAAAATGCTTAATCAGGAGGGAATTGCATTAATCAATCAGAACCATGTTAAGTGTGTTTTAGAATGGACTAAAATGACTGTTGGAACCATAATGAATAAAAAAGAAACAAGTAAACATATTAAAATGATTCTCAGCCATAAAAAAAATTAAAAAGCTCTTGGGTTTGTCTCTGTGGTAAAATGTATACACAATAAAATCCTGGGAGTGGACAGAAAGCAGACTATGACTTACTTGATATGCAAGTTACAAGTCATGAGAAAAATATATACTCTACTAAATATAAATCTAGGAACTGAATTACTTACAATTAAGCAGTCTCTAGAATAGAAAGTAGGAAACAGAAGAAATTCTCTTAAGAACAACTCAAGAATCTGAGTCTGATGCTCTGAAAATGGGTTTTATACATATAAGTTCCCTGGGGCTGAGTGTTGGGCTCCTAAAATTCCTCTATCATCTCCTGGTTATTAGGCTTCCAGCTCTCACACAGGAGAGTATCCAGGGCCTGCAGTCATGGCCTTCAATGCATTGCACTACAGATTTTAATAATGGTATTCATGAAGACCCAGATATGTGGGAGGACTTTTCCACACTGAGACAAACCTCCTTGTACACCTCCTATACACCTTGGACAGTCTTTCCTGTGCTCACTTCTGTGCTTCTCATTCTCTTCTGGGATTTAGGGCAGGCATCCTGGGCATTCGTCTGTGAAGAGTAGAGTTGGGCAGAGAATAGAGGATTCTCAAGCCTAGGAGAAGAGAGAAAAATATGTTCATTAACACTGGGCAATTTTTATAAAGTATATGCTTGTGTAAAACAAATTCTTAGAGATTGTACTTGCTTTTCATCAATGTGACCAAAGAAACTGACATAAACAAAAGAAAAAGTTTACTTTGACTTATAGTTTCAGAGGTTTAAGATCATGCAGCTGGCTCCATTGCTTTGAGCCTGAGGTGAGGTAGAACATCATGGTGGAAAGTGTGGAGGAGGAAAGCTGCTCAGCTCATGATGGCCAGGGAGCAGTAGAGGGAGAAAAGTAGAGGGAAAGGCTGGGGACAAAATGTAATCCCACAGGCATGCCCTCAGTAACCTATTTCCTCCAACTAGGCTCCATCTGCTACAGTTTCCATTTCCTCCCATAGTCCATTCAAATTTTTAATCCATCAAATGGATTAATACACTGATGAGGTTAGAGCTCTTATGATCTGTTGCTTTAAGTCATGCCTCATGGGTCTGCTCGACGAGTTGGGGTCCCAAGAGATGAAAAAGGGGTTCTCAGGGAAGGACGAAGTGGGGTCTCACAGTACGAGGTTTTGGGGTGATGGTCAGTGGAGTCACTCCACCCAGACTCCGGGGGTAGGTAAAACTATTCTGCCAGAGCAAGATGCAGAAACCCGTTTATTCCAGAAAATGCAAAAGCTTATATACAGTCCTTGGACCAATCATGGCTCCGAAGTCACAAACAATGGGGTGCTCTCTGACGGGCGTGTGGTCCATCAGCATAGAATGGGAAAAGAGGGAAGGGAGGGGTTGAAGGTCAGAGAGTGCTCCTACAATGATCAAGTCCCTTCCCAATAGCTCTAGCTCTGAACCTTGCTGCATTGGAGACCATGTCTTCAACACATGAGCTTCTGGGAGACATTCCATATCTAAACCATAACAGAGATGCTCATGTAAAAATAAAATTTGGTTATGAAATGAGTTAAAAAAAGCAGCAATGTATGTACTTCTTTGTACTTTATATAGGCGGGAATAGTATATAGAGTTCAGAGAATTCTGAAAAGAAAATATTCGTCACATTTGTTGAGTTCACCTGACCACAAAACCCTCTCCTCCCTTTATCTCTTCATCACAGTTATTGTTGTTCTGTACAGCAAAGTTTAAAGAAATTATTGCTTAAATTTTTTAATTATTTCCATCAGTTTTTGATATTTTAATTGTATTTTGATAAGTAGGCAATGTTGTTTGAAGGTTGCATCTTATATTTGAGTATTTGAAAATTTCAGGTTTACCTTCTGGAAACAATTTTAGGCTATATTGGGGAAGAAAATAAAAGCCAAGGACTAGCAAAAGTTAAGGGTCTAAGACACAGCACAAATAAACTGTGATTTCATAGAATGACGTGCTCAAAGTGAGGGTCAATCAGAAAGAGATTCCATTTGTCATGGAATTGCACACTCAAGTAGATTCTCTTGCATTTTTTAAGAAATGTTAAGCTTTGTTATTTGTTTCAAATAGGTCTCTGATTAGTGTACTGTCCCCCAAGAGCCTGGCAGAGACATATGTAATCTCTAGATCAAGCTGAAGTTGTCTTCATCCATACCTGAAGATTATTTATACATCAACTGGGATGGTTCATGGTACCTACTTTTTTGGTTAAACACTAGGTTAGATGGCTGTTGTGAAGGTATTTTTAGATGTGATTAGCACTTAAATCACTATACTCAGTAAAGCAGATAACCTTCATTACATGGTTCATGCTCATCCAATTGGCTGAAAGTCAATTTTTTTGTTAAAATCAATATTTTTATGCATGTGTGTGAGCACATATGTAAAATATGTAAAAATTACACATCCATATGTATACCTAGTAGTTCCTCCTTATTGACAGGAGATATGTTCCAAGACCCCTAGCATATGCCTGAAACCATCAATGATACTGAATTCTATGAATCTTAAGAATACATCCCTAGGATATGATTAATTTATAAACTAGACACAATAAGAGAATAATAATTACTACTAATAAAATAGAACAAGTATAACAACATACTGTAATGAAAGTTATATAAATGTCCTTTGTCTCTCTCAAAAAAAAAATCAAACGTTTTTCTTGTGATGATATTAGATAGTAAAATATCTACTTGATGAGATGACATGAGGTGAATGACTAAGCACTTACGAGGCACCATGACCATAACTATTTGAGGTACAACAGCATGAATTTTTTTTTTCCTTCTTCACAATTTCACATGTAAAAGGTTCATTCTTACCATAATTCTTGGCAATCTCAGTATAGGGTCTTTTCTTTCCTTAAGAACTTTTACCTTTTCACCTAAAGGGAGTATTAGCATCCCTTACTCTTGTGCTTTGAGGTCATTATTGAGTAAAATAAGGGCCACTTCATCACAAGCACTGTGAGACTTCAATGGTCCATCTAATAATGGAGAAGGCTACCAAGTGACTAACGGCAGGTAGCATGTATGGTGTGAATGAATTGGAGAAAGATTTGATTCATTCCTCAGATAGAACAGAAATTTCACCATGCTACTTAGAGGAGCTTATAATTTGAAATTTATTAATTGCTTCTTTCTGGAATTTTCCATTTAATATTTTTGTACTGCAGTTGATGGTTGGAAATGAAACTGCAGAAAACAAAAGCCTTAGGTAAGGGAGAACAATAATATACTATAAATGTTATTTCTCTGCAGAACCAAGACTAATTCACAAATAGAAGGAATTTAAGTGGACAGGGAGAAAAGAGATTCATTATGGTTGCAGCCTTCACCTTGTTTAACAATTCTATTTTAATATCTTTTTTACCCATATAAGTGCTTTTGACTGTGTGGATGCTATGTTTAGAAATCTAAGGGATGTATTTTTTTGTTTTTCCCAATCATCTTGTTTCTCTCTGAAATGAGTTCCTGCTAAATTTTTACACATACACACATAAACATGTGCACATGTGTATGCACATACATATATACCAAATTTATGTTTAGCAGCTTGTTCAGTGGTTATTTGACAATAGATTCTTTAGAAAAGTCTGGCCCTGAGTTCATTGGTCCATTAGAAGTAATTTCTCAGTTACTTATTATTTAAATTCTTGGTTTTACAGCCTAGGTATCCAACAACAAATGAATGGATAAAAAAAAATGTGGTATATATACCCAAAGGAGCTTTATTCAGCCATAAAGAGAAATAAAATATGTCATTTTACAGGAAAATGGTTGGAACTTAAGAACATTGTTAAGAGAAATAAGCCAAACTTGGAAGGTCAAGGGTCATATATTTTCTCTCATATGTGGAAACTAGAGAGGAAAAAGGGAAAAAAAAGGTGCAGAGGGAGGGATCTTATGATTCAGTAGAGTAGAAGAAAGGGACCAGGGGCAGGGAGGAGGTAGGGGAAATACTGGGAAAGATATTGCTCAAATTATATTATTATATTGTGTAAGTATATGAATATGTAACAATAAATCCTATCATTATGCACAGCCATAATGCACCGATAAAAATATAGAAAAAATTAATAAAAAATAATTTATTGATTTTAGTTACTCTGTGTGTGTGTGTGTATTTTCAGGTAAAGTTTTATTCTGAACTCCTCCTACTACTGTGAAGTATTACTAGCTTTGATGAAGTATACATTCTGACTGATTTTCTGTAGGCCTACAAGCTGAAACTTTTTTATATAGCCTACTTATCAAAAGAATAACTAAGTATGCAAATCTCAGATCCATTCAAAGGCATTTGCACATTAAACTAGGTTAAGTATTCTGTGATTTGAGGTTATTATAGCCAAAGGTCTTTGCTCCCCATGACTCAAGAAATAGAAGTTAGAGTGTAATTTTACAAATCGTTGAGCTTCTGACTCCTGTACCACTTCCAATAGAACATTATTACAATCCATCCTGATTTCTGCCTCTGTCTCTTAGAGGAAACAATCTACTATGTCTTACCCATAGTACCTAATGCAGTGCCAGGTTCAAGTTAGTTTCCTTCCTTCCTTTGGTGCTGAGCATTGAATCCGGAGATTCACACATGAAAGCAACTACCACTGAGATACATCCCCAGCCCTGAACAAGAGCTTTCTAATTGAAGGCTCATTTTTATTATAATTCTTCTCAGATGGGAAGGATTGCACGCTCCTGGAGTCAAAAGTAACTTTAAGAGACCATATGGATTAGTTTCTGACTTTAGAATTATAAGACTTTCTAGATGGCAGCTATTTACTTCATGAAGTATCTTCAAAAGTGGCATCTCACTATTGTTCCTTCGTAGATTATTCCAGTGTTCAGTCTCTTGCTAAAAAGACTATTGATGAAATGGCAAAACAATACAGAATTTCTGACCTCACATCATGACAAACTAGTGAACCACTAACAGTTAAAGCCTGTAGAGATCATTCCTTCCTACTCTGATTCCTTCATTATTTAGGTCACTGTTATGAACTGAATGTTTGTGTTTCCCTACATTTGTATGTAGAAATCCTAACGTCTCTGTATGATGCTATTTGGAAGTGGGCTTTTGGGAGAAAATTAAATCATGAACGCAGAGCTCTCATTAGTGAGATCAGTGTTCTTAGAAGAAGAAACAGAAAAGAGATGATTTCTCTTTGGCCATGTGAGGATTCAATAAGACAGTTGTGCACAGAACAGGAAGAGAGATCTACTGGCACCTTGTTGTTGGAATTCCCAGCCTCCGTTGTTGTTTAAGCCAATCATACTGTGGTATTCTGTTTCAGCAGCCTGAACTGACAGTCAGCATATTTGCACCCAGAGAATGTAAAAGATTTGGTCCAGATCTCACAATTGGAGTTTCCACTTCCAATTGCTCTTTGCTAGTGTGTGCTTAAATTTTCTCCATAGCTGTGTGCCTTGGGTCCTTACATAATTCACTTACTATTTTTGGGAGATTGATTATAATTTACTTTATTTTGTTTTATGCAAATAAAGATAGTTTTGATTCTTTCTTCCCAATCTGGGTATCTTTTGTCTTTCCTTGCCATACTACCTAGCAACTTCCAGTACAATGCTGAATAAAAGTGACAAGAGCAGACATCTTACCTCATCTTAGGAGATATACTTTCAGTACTTCAGTATTTGAAGTCAGCTATAGGTATTTTGGTAGATAGTCTTTATCAACTTGAGGACTATTAAGTTGAGGAATATTCTACTACATTCTTTGTCTCCTAAGAGTTTCTGTAAAGTCTGGGTACTAAATTTTATTAAATTCATTATATGAATTTTCTTTTTTTCCTTTATTTCTGTTAATGTGGTAAAATTATAGTTATTTATTTTGAGTATCAAGTTAAACTTGCTTTCCTGGGATGATTTGACTTGGTCCTGATGTATTATGATTAAAGACTGGTTAAAGACTGAATTACCTGGTATTTCATTCCCTGGGATATGATTCATTTGCCTTGTCCCAGCTCACAGCATTCTGATGACATCTTTTGCTAATGTCCTCAGTTATTCTGATATGTTTAGTTTTTCTGATGACTAGGCACTCTTGAAGATTGCAGGTCCTTCTGAGTCTGTGGCATGTTGATCATATGGCCCATGGTACCAACAGTCCACTTATTGACTTTAATATGAATGTCAACCCTTTTGTCAGATGATCAGACTCTCAATTCAGATTTCACAACAAAGGAAACCAAGCATCTAACACACTATCTGTTCTGCATGCTGATGCCCAGAGAGAAAAGGTAAGAAACAGGTATGATTGGAGATAATAAAATTAGTTTATTATCTACCTTCTCTTTGCACTATCCATTTTCTTCCATAATGTTCCAGGGCTAAAACTTATTGTAAACTATGAACTTTCTCTCCTTGCATCTTCATTTATTGAAAATTTATAATTCTATAACCACAGTTTGGTATTCCCTGTCAAGAGTTTGATACTTACCTTTCCAGGCTTTTGTTTATTCTTAAACAAACATATCTATGTCCATCTGTCCATCTCTTCATCCATCTGTTCATTATCCATCCATCACTATTCCATACACCTGTCCATCTATTCACATTTGTATGTGTTTGTCATTGTTCTTTGAAAATAGAAATGGGATGGCAAGTACATTGATAAACTGCTTATTTATGTTTTTTAAATAAAATATGCATTATTTTTTCAAGTGAACTCAAAACTTGCTTTAGCTTCTTCAATATATTTACAATCTAGCAACAGATTGTTTATCTCAACATTTTTAGTCCTTGGTTTTTGCTTATATTAAGAGTTTGTTCCTTTTTGTTGTTGAGTGATGATCCATTGTATGGATATACAGTAATTTGTTCGTCCATTCAGCAACTGATAGTCATTTGCATTTTCTTCATGTTTTGGCAAATATGAATAAAATTACTGTGAAAAATTCATGTTCATGTTCGTTTTATTTTTTGTGGATATATATATATTTCTCTTAGGTAGTTATATTGAAACATAATTGCTCAGCCATGTAGTAAGTATATATTAACTTTATAATAATTTATTAAGCATTTTTCCAAAGTAGATTTACTTTTGTATGCTAGCAAGTTATGAGAGTTCCATATTTTCAATGGTACCTGGTATCATCAATCTCTTTTAAATTGTGGTCATTTTAGTTGGGTAATTAGTATTATGTTTATTTTCATTTTTGTGATGACTTGCTTTACGATTGTAGGTTGTAAATGTATTTGTTTAGAATCTTATCGGGGATAATTTTTGGAAGCCTTTGTTTCTCCCTTCCTTTCTTCCTCCCTGCCTGCCTCTCTCTCTCTCTCTCTCTCTCTCTCTCTCTCTCTCTCTCTATATATATATATATATATATATATATATATATATATATGTATGTATATACATATACACACACACACATATATATACATATATACACATATATATGTGAGTATATGTGTGTGTGTGTATATATATATTTTATTCAGAGAAGGTTTTTACTTGCTTCTGTAAATTAGCTTGGGTCCCTATTGACTTCAATCACTTTAATTTTCTACTTCATGCTGCTCAGGTGGAGTAGATAGTGTGAATTCAAGACAGAAAATGATGTGGACAAATAAAACACTTCAAGGGGAGATGTTCTCCTTCTTCCATTGGTCCCAGCATGAGGTCAGCTGAGTTTTCTTGCTATCTTTTTCTGTGATTCGTTGTCCCCATGTGATCCATTTATTTTCCAGCTTTAGAAAGAAGTCTATTTCATTCCCCATCTTTTACATAACCTAGGTATCAAAAGTCTTCTCTAGTACTTTGGTAATCATAACATGAGTTTAGGATTACATATATTTATTATTTAGTAATTATTTAGAGTATTTAGAGAAAAGAAAACTTTAATACTTGCATACCTCCAGAGTTCATTTTTACATTTTTAGTATCTTTTTTTTTTTAAATTTTTTTAGTTATTGATTGGCCTTTATTTATTCACTTATTTATATGTGGTGCTGAGAATCGAACCTAGTGCCTCCCACATGTGAGGCAAACGCTCTGCCACTGAGCCACGATCCCAGCTCTCTTTTTTTTTTTTGTACCAGGGATTGAACCTAGGGGCATTTAACCATTGAGCAACATTCCAGCCTCTTTTATTTTTATTTTGAGACAAGGCTGGCTTTGAACTTTTTATCCTCCTGCCTTAGCCTCCCTAGCTGCTGGGATTACAGGTGAGTGACACTGTGCCTGGCCTATTTTCAGTATCTTTTGAAGTCTTTCTTCTGAGTAATTGTTTTATAGCCAGGTTAATTATTTATTTAACAACAAACTTTTAAGAAGTTTTAAACAAGATAATAATTCAGATAATCTGATTCACCACATTGCCATAAATGGAAATCTTTTTTAAATTGTTAAAATATATTGAAATCTCAGTTTAAAAATATTTCTTTGATATACAATTCCAGTACATTAAGTTTGACAATATATTTTCTTATGGTTTATATGTGGTGTCTCCCAAAAGCTCATTTGTCAGATAATGCAAGAAAGCTTTGGAGGAGAAATGATTGGGTTACAACCTTAAACTAACCAGTAAATTAATCTCTGATGGGATTAATTAAGTGGCAACTGGAGGCAGGTGGGCTATGGCTGGAGGAGGTGGGGCATTGGGGGCATGGCTATAGGGTATATATTTTGTATCTGGTAAATTGAGTCTCTCTCTGCTGTCTGATAACCCTGTGAGCTGCTTCCTTCTGCCACACTTTTCTGCCATGTTGTTCCTGCCTCATCTGGAGCACAGAGGAATGGAGCTGGCCCTCTGTGGACTAAGACCTTTGAAACTGTGAGTTCCCCAATAAGTTGTTCCTCCTCTACAATTGTTCTGGTCAGGTCTTTTAGTCACAGTAGTGAAAAAGCTGACTAAAAACATTTTTTAACTCTTTTGTTGTTATTAATAACAAAAAATGTACTGATTATAGACATTTGTATGTGAGAAAACTACTGGCGGTTTCTGGATTAGTGGTTATCTTGATATTCTATGTAACGAAATGTATAATATTAAAACATGTTTTTTAATCCATCCTTTCAAGTATTTACACTTTTTGTTTTTTGTTTTTTTGTATTATCTAATCACATTGGATAGAACTTTCAGAATATTAGGAATGAATGGTTTTGGTGGGAATACTTACAATAGCTTATCAGAAAATATGATGGTGCAATTACCATTTATTTCTGCTTTAAAAGTTTATGTAAGATACTGAAATTTTATCTATACTCTTTTGGGTTCAATTGAGGTACTCATTTTCATTCTTCCTTTCACCTAGTACAGATTTCCTACATTTATGTTCATTCAGACATTCCATTATTAAAAGATTATTTAGACAATGTTTATCCTATTAATGTCCTAATTATAAAAATTTTCATCAGCATTCATAAAGGTATATATTGATATATCATTATCCTTTCTGCATTGTTATTAGATATTTTTATTATATTTATTCAAGAATTTTTTCTCTCCCAAATTTTATTACCACATAATTCAATTGTGGAATTAATTGTTACTTAAAGGGATAAAATTCTAAATGTGAAATTTTCTGAAGCTGACATCACATCAAGGGGCAGAGGAATTGGCAAAAAGAAAACTTCAATAACATCCTCAGCTTTGTCCATGGTTGATGCTCTGTACATGTTTTTTATTCATTTTATTCGTCAAAGATACAAATGTTGCATTTAGATACAAAATGAATCTGCTAGAATGACCAATTTATTTTTCTCAAACAGATCTCTACTAAGAAATTCAAGCAAAGATATTTTAATGCTTTCTCTCTGGAAAGCAAATTTATACCATACCCATGGTGGAGAGTTACAAAGTAGAGTGAGCTTACAGATAATGAGGTTATCATCACAGTATTAATCTGAACACTTCAATAGAGGTGATACATTGCATTTCTAAGATTTCTATAACAAATAGCCACAAGCTTAGTGGTTTAAAGCAACAGCTATTCCATTCTCTCACAATTCTAGAGGCCAGAAGTTCAAAATCAAGTTTGAAATGTCAAGGCTGTGTTCTCTTAGAGACTGTAGGAGACAATCAGATCTTCCCAGTCTCTTCTCAGCTTCTCATGAAGAGACTTGTGTTGATTTAGGCACCACTCAAGTACTATGAGATGATCTTATTTCAAAATCCTCAACTGAATTACATCTGCAAAGATTATTTTACTAACTAAAGTCACATCCACAGGTTCCAAGTGTTAAGACTCAGAGTTAGGATTTTGGGAACTACTATTAAACAAGCTATGGGTATTGAAGTTCAATTTCTTAAAACCATAATATTCAAATTCATATAATTTATTTTGACAAGAAATAAAATCAAGTTTTATAGTACTTACAGGCACTAGGATAGGCCACATAATAAACTCATGGTGATAAATTATTGACAGTTAAAAAGCAAAATTCAAGACCTTGCTCTTACAAGATAATCAAGATATGTACTCAGTCTTATGATGTTAAGATAGCATATGGAAATAGAACTTAAATAAGATGTTTTCTCTGTCTTTTTCATATGAACACTAACATTTTCTTTGAATTTGTTCTTAATTTTACGCCTTTTTTAGAACAGGTTATAATTATAATAAAGTTAAAGAATACTTTAGACTTCATATTCTAAAATCAACTAGGTTAACAACTTTCTTCCCTATCCTAGTTTTTTTACTGAATAAAATTTTGACTTCTGTCTTATGGTTTAAATCAATATTTTAACCAAGCATGAGCAAAACAAAAACTTTTGGGGAGGGGTACTGGGGATTAAATCCAGTGGTACTTCACCACTGAGCTACATTCTCAGTCCTTTTTATTTTTTGTTTTGAGACAGGGTATTGCTAAGTTGCTAAGGCTGGTCTGAAACTTCTGTTCCTCTCTCAGCCTCCCAAGTCACTGGGATTACAGGCATACACCACTGTGCCCACCTGAAATTTTTAAGGCTTTACATTATTTTGTTCCCATGGATAATTTCTGGTAGCATAAATTGTACCAGAGAACTTCTCTATCTTCTATTTTACCCACATAGTCAAGTTTATTTGCAGAACCAAAATAAATAAATAAATAAATAAATAAATAAATAAATAAATAGTAAAGCAAACTATTCAATAATTCATGATTTTTTTTGTTTTTCTCTGTATTTTTGGCTAGTTTCCCCTAATAATATCATTGTAAGGTATTTGTATTCTCTCTTTGAGTTGGTTAACCAATGATATATTGAATTCATTATTTTCACAATTATTTAATTGGCAGTGTTATTGCAGTTTTCTTTCTGTTTCTGTATTTATTTATTTACTTTAGTTTTATTTGAATTTATTTTTGTTTGTTTTTGCATCCTGTGGATCCAACCCAGGGCGTTGTGGCAATGCACTGGACAAAATTTCTACCACTGATTTGCATTCCCAATATTATTTAGGTTTTAATTTCAAATTTAATAGCTACATATGATTAGTGACTACTGTATTATTGGTGAAGATCAGATGAAAGAAACATTGTTGTGGTATTAGTAGGCTAAATTGTGAGGCACTAGAGAGGATGAAGGGTAACAGACTGGTGTTAGAAGGCATAAATGTAGTTTTGGGGTTTTTTGTTTTTGAGGATGGGTAGTGAATAGAAGGTGGTATGAAGGGGTTTCTAGAGTTTTGCCATGTTTTGTTTCTGAATCTGAGCATGGTTATATGAAATTTTTGTGCGTCAGAGAAGAGTCTTATAACTAGTTCTTTCTGTGTGAATGCTCAAAAATATCAAGAATACTCTTATAAGGAGTTATCATTTCCAATACTCTGGAAAATGCCTACTGCTAACATTAGGAGAAGTTGCTAAATTATGCTACAATTGATGTGCCAGGATATGAAATTTTAAAAATTCTACAGTAAGGTGTTCGAGCAAACTGAGTTGAAAAATACAGGGAAACAGTTTTGCATCTCTTGTAATCCATCACCCACTTTACAGAACAAAAATAGTGAAGAGTGAATATGAAACAATTGAGGAGAGGTTTCTTGGGCTTAAGGTTGTTAGACTCAGCAAGTAAAAATAAGAAATGCCCAGTTACATTTGAACTTCAGATTGTGGTTTTAAAGTGAAATATATTTGATCTTTGTCTTTCGTCCCTGGCACAGAGCTTCTGAAACTCTTGGATTTCTAGGAGTAAAAGGAATGATTTTTGTTCTTCATAATAATCCCCTTTTACTTACACTTGAGTTTGTATGAATAATGTGAAGTAATGTGAGGCTCCTAGACAGCCTCAGGATGAGGAGGTCACCAGAAAAGAAATCAGAGAGTTGGAACTTTCAGCCACATCATGGATCTTCCTGAAAGGGAGAAGGGAAGATGGAGATTAAGTTCTATAAAATCTCTTCAATGAATGATTTTTTGAGTCTGTGAATACATTAAGATGCTTGGAAGGTGGCACACTCAGAACAAGGAAGCTCTGTGAACTCTCCTCTCCATCTCTTGCCTTATGTGTCTCTTTGATCTGACATTCCCTGAATGGTATCCTGTATAATCAGAATAGTAGCTAGACTGTTTTGTCGAATTCTCTGAGCCTTTCTAGCAAATTGTCAAACCTGAAAAGCGGCAGTGAAAATCCGGGATTTATAGTCAGTGAGGTGGAAGAATAGGAAACCCAGGATCTGCGGTTAGCATCTGATGTAGCCCGTTGTTCTGAGCCCTTATGTTGTGGGACCTGTGCTAACTCTGAGTAGAGTCAGAATTGAATTGTGGAACATCTAAGTTGGTGTCTAGGGGGCTGGAGAACTGCTTGGTGTCAGAGAAAACATCTCACAAATAAATAACTTTTATGTAATTGTGTTCCAAGTACTTGCTTGGGACACAATTATACAAAACTTATTTATTCTAAAAAAATGTTGTTTATCTGAAATTAAAGTATAATTCAGTGTATCTAGATATTCTTTTTTTTTTTTTCTGGCAATCCTACTTGGACTAGAATATGCCCTGGGTTTTAAGTATGGTTACCCACCTACACAAAGGGAAGAGGGGTTCTACTTACTTTACTTCAAGCTTAAAAGAGAGTTTCACATGACTAAATGGAGAACTTATTGGGAGAATGGCAGACAAAATGGACTAAACTGAGATCTACTCAGGAAATCTAAGAGTCAAACAAACCAACAAGTTCCTTTGGCAGTGTTGAGGCTCAGAAAAAAATACTCCATTATTATTTATTTTAATATTTATTATTATTATATTATTGATTGATTGATTATTTTAATTTAAAAGTGCTTGGGGATCAGCTAATGCTAGACGTGGTTTTTCCTCTTTAGTTTCCTTGTCTTCTTAAAGACCAGATCCACCCAAGAGGAACCCAATTGCCTTTCCTCTTCTTACTGAAATTTCATTAACAGTGAATACTTGCATTACAGAGAAAAGAGACTGGAAGTCAAATACCACATCTAGAGCTCAGAAAAACTTGTTCCAGTCTGTTCTTCAAACCTATACATCTCTCCTGATAGTCATTTACTACCTTAAAAAGTGCCTACATCCCCACTTCCTGGTTCCTTATGAGAATATTTAAGCTTTAACCTCTAGCCCTTCTTTTAGTTTCATATTTCAAGTGACTCTCATATACATTTAAACATCGATGCTGTTATATGACTTTTTCCTGTGAATCTGTCTCTTGTTAATTTGTTTCAGCAAACTCAATTATTGACTTTTAGAGGGAAGGTTTGAACTTCTATACAGTAACAGAGATGCCATTGTTTTGAAATCTGTGTCCATTCTCAGAATTTATCAAGTTAAAGGATAGGTGAGGGGTCTGTAATTATGATTGGGGTCAATGAGACCAAAACAAAGACTGGCTGTTTTGATTTCTATCCAAGAGGTCTGCCTGGGAGGTCTTTGGGATTCTAGTAAATGATTCTTAGAGGGATAGATCCTTTGCAAACCTGGGTTCAGGACAAGTAAGACCTGAGGGAGAAAATGTATCATTGAAAGTTTGGGTTAGAGGGGTAGCATAGCTGACTCCAAGAAATCAAGAGAAGTACCCACAAGACAAAGAAGCAGTTTTAAGTATCCACCTTTGCTCAGAGTGTGAAAGTAAGAGGTAGTATGTTTATGAAGCAGGAAAATATGCTTCTTTTCTCTTCTTCCCTTTTTCTTGGTGTTCAACTCCGGAAGGTTCAAAATAACAACTGATGTGTGAGGTAACTGAGAGATAAGCTTGTACACAACTTTTTTTTTTTTTTTTTAACAGGGGTCCATAGATAGCAAGGCAGGCCAGCCTTATGGAGAACTCTTACTTTTAAATGAAGATTGAAGTGCTTATGCAAATATACTTTCACAATATCATAGTATATTATATTGAATAGATGGTATTATATATCATATAACATTATTATAAATGCATTTTATATAGTTAGTACATTTGGGTTGAGGTTTTTTGAATTACTGAATTGGGATTAAGCCTGCAATATTTCTATTATAAATGAATGATGAGGATGGTATGGAACTTTCCAAAGATTTCCAGTGCAGAGAATAAATCCTACTCAACTGTGTACAATGTCAAGGAATTGTGGAAATCAACAGTACAATATTTTTATAACATTGTGTTGTGTTTGCTCAGACAAAGTTTTGAAGTTAACTGCTCTCAATCTACAAATTTCTTGACTCTGCAACTTTGCTCTGTTTTGCAATCTGTGTGATCCAAGATGATGCAGAGGGAAGAATTTATTCAACTCCATCTTTGATGGGAAGAATAGACAAACTTCCTGATTTGGGTTTGAATCTAAAACTGGTTTCCTCGCATCTTTTTCTCAATGCTATAACATATACGTACACACACACACACAAACATACACACGCGCGCGCACGCTCACACTCACATGTAATTTTCTTTTTGCCACAAGATAGAATTTTACAGTTTAGTCTAACCTATTTTAAACAGGCTTGATTGTAAAAACTTCTGAGAAAATAATAGTGGAAGCTAAATGTTACTTCTCTTGCAAAGTAGTTTATTAGGCAAAATACAAAAGCTTTTTAAAAAATTAAGGCATTTTCAGAGGACTTTCATGTGTCAATGAACTTTATGAATCCAATTTCAAAGGGAAGATTTGGAATACAACATTTTCTTACCTATTTGGACCACAGATTCTTTGGTTTGTAGAGCACCAATCCCAGGAAATTCCAAAGATGCTCCAAAGAGCATTTTCTTTTAAATCCTGGTATAACATTTCAAATCTACCTTCTACTAATTAATTTACAGCTTTGTATTCCTGTAAGCTATGGAGACATCACATAATGACCATTTTTGTCAAAACATAGAGAAAACTACCTTGTCAGAATTATCTGAGTATATTTTTTAAAAAATACAAGTTACTGAGTCCTGACCCAGGTCTGCTGGAATCACTGAGGACTCAATTGGGAGGTGGGATTTGGAAACAGACTTTTAATATTGTCCAGTAGTGGAGACTTAAGTACACTAAAGCCCAGGAACACGTGTGAGGAATTTTATTGTTGGCCACTCTTTTAAAATTCACTGCTGAAATTATTCTTATAAGTCTGCTGTTCTTTAGCCTCTTTATTTTCTTTTATAAGTAGGAAGCTGAAGGAAGTGTAGAAAGTTATTTAAATTATTTCCACACAGAGAGGAAATACAACAACAAACCAGAGATAATTTTTCCCACTTGGTGGGCACTCATTCTTCCCTGTGCTCCTAAAGAAGAAACATTTCTGCCTCCCAGGTGATATTTCCAGGGGTGTTTGCTGGTGATGTGTTACTTGAAATTAAATACAGTGATTTCTTGGAGCCTCTCCTAACAATTTGTAACAATTATAACCTGACTTAGTAAGAGTAGTAATATAAACTCATTTCTAAAGGAGTATTTGTAAAAATCATATTTGATCATGCTTTTTGAAATTCTGATTTAATTTTATTCAACATCACTGGATATAGAGAATCATTCAAAAACTTTAATTTTTAAACTCTTGAGTAAATATTTTGGTTCCTTCAACCTTTCCAAGTAAAATAAGTAAGGTAGAATGCTTTCTTTTAGTATATTTTTTCTTGTGAAGCCTCTCAAATTTAATTTCCTGCTTAACATATAAAACAAGATATGTATTCTTAACTACACAAGTAGAAAATGAGATGTATTTTTAACTATGCAATGCTTATTCACAAGCATTAAGCAGTATTCTACTTAAATGTCTTTTGAACAAGTCTCATTTTTGTACTTTGCAAAATATTCTAATTCTCATTTAGGATATAGACTATTCAAGAGAACAACTCTGGAGTTTCTAGAATAAAGGTTTTGTTGTTATTATTGTTGTTTTGTTTTTTATTTCATTTTGATTTTTATTTCATTTTGTTTGATGAGACAGGATCTGGCTAAATTGTTGAGGCTGGCCTCCTGCTGATCCTCCTGCCTCAGCCTTCTGAGTAACCTGGATTACAGGCCTGTGCCACTACATTAAGTTTAGAATAGAGGTTCTTTTTTCTTTGAGTACCAGGGATTGAAGTCAGGGGCACTGGACCACTGAGCCACATCTCCAGATCTCCAGACCTATTTTGTATTTTATTTAGAGACAGGATCTCACTGAGTTGCTTAGCACCTCACTTTTGCTAAGGCTGGCTGTGAACTTGCAATCCTCCTGCCTCAGCCTCCTTAGAGGCTGGGATTACAGGTGTTAGCCACTGCAGCCAGTTAGAATAGAGGTTCTAAGAGCTAAAAAGGAGAGAACAATTTGAGGAGTGTAACGCTAGATTTTAAAACAAAATGAATTGGTGAAAGAGGAGGAAAAATGAAAAGAAACTAAGAAAGTGTCATTCTTTATAGATGAATCTAGTCATGTTCTATAACTCAGTGGTTCTCAAACTAGAATGTACATCACCCCACAAGCTTGTTAAGCAGAGCTCTGACCCTGCCTCCCAGGGTCAGGTGGGGGCTGGGGACTGACTTCTTACCAGTTCCCAGGTGATGTTGACCCTGCAGATTCAGAAACAGCATTATGTATTTCCCAGTGCACAGATGCTTTCTATGTCTACAAATTTAGCTGAAGGGAGAAAAGATCATCAATTTTCTGCTTAAGATATAAGTGAAAGAACATAAAATCTTTGGGGAGGCAAGGAAGCAGCATCTTAGAACATTTTCAGGCACAAACTTTATTTCTTTAGGGTATTATTTAGTTACTCAGAGCTCACTAGCTGATCCCAATGTAGGACACAAACTACTAGGATAAGATTTTTTATTATAAATAGGAATCTATAACACAGATATAATTAAGGATTTGTGAGAACAGTACCAGAGATTATCTAAAAGTTGCTCTAAAACATGATTTTATATAAATTAGTAACATATACTCTAAAATTAATTAAACATGTTGATAAAAATGAGAAGTACATGTTAATGATGTGTGGAATGTTGAACAAAAACAATTTCTGAATGTTAATCCATATTTTGTGGGGTAATCTCAGGATTAAATTTTTGGAAGGTGTATTCCATAAATTTTATGAGTTACAGCTTTAAGCCTTAAATCACTAAGTTACAAAAAACATCAATAAACTATTTTTAGAACTTTTTTCTTACAAGATAATGCACGTTTCTTCTAAAATCCCATAAATGATAAAGCTCCTCCTATCCCCTTCAACCCAAGTCTCATGTTCTTTCCAGGTAATAAGTGTTTGCACAATTTTGTATAAGAATGTGATTCTGCCATTTTCAATGCACATTAAAGGCTTTTTAAACAACATATATACTATACATATTGCTCTGTGGCTTTTTTTCACTCAATATTTTATGCATAATTTTTCACCTTATTTTTTTCTCTCCATTATATGAAATCAGTCACTTGGAATGCAGAATAAATTACTTTAACTTTTTTCATATTCCTGAGCATTTATTTTGTTTCCATTGTTTTGCTATTATGAACAATCTAAATAGCTGTACATTTATATTTGGGCATATGTTAGGCCGTTTTAATGGTAGATCCCTAAGCAGAAATGCAGATAATATTTGTGCTTGTTTTCTAAAAATAAGTGCCAAAATTGACTGTAAAAACTGCACCCATGCAGAACACAAATGTACCTTTGGGAAAGGGCCTGTCTTTGTTGCCGCCCTCAGTTTGTGGTCAACCTATCACTCTTCTCTTTTCATCTTGTACCTAGCTCTAAGCAGCACTCTCCATCTTACGGTTGAATTATTCATCTTTAAATTTAAAAATTCATCTAGGACTTTCAAACTAAAAAAGAGTTAAATTCTGAACATTAAGGTATAATGAAAGAGCCTACAGGATAATTTAAATACATCATTAACTGGCTAATATGACAAGAAATTCCAATCAACCTTTATCAGTTGCATCTCTCTTCAATGACCCTTCAACCCACTTTCCCTTAAACTACTTTGAGCTGTGGAACTACTTTGCAAATTCTCCTGAGGAATGTAAATGGCTTGCATTTTCAGTTACCCCCTGACAATTTTCATTCACTATTTAACAGGCAATTATCTGGTCATCCAGAATTACAAATAACTCTCCAGGAGAATGGAGTGTCCTTTGAGTTCAGTGAAGAGGTGCAAATCCATATGCCAATAATATCCACAATTTTAGTGCTGTACTCTTTTCTCCTTCAAGACTCTTCACCAACTTTCTCTTCTGATCTTCCAAGTGTGACAAATCTATTAATGACACATTTCCCAAGAACTGGTAAATCATAAATATACTGTTTGAAAAATGTGTTAGAGACTTTATAAGTTGCCACTTAATAAAATTATATATGCTATACCTAGTAACCACGGAATTAATTTTTATACTCTTAAGTAGAGCATATGAAAGTATAAATTACTTTCTTGAAATTTAATTCAATTAATCAAATATTTATGCACCTTTTATTTTCTAGGCACTATTTAGAAGCCAGCAGCCTACAAAGATAAATACGATGGGGATTTTAAATATATATAGTAAAGAGGGGAAAGTATTATAATTGCTATAATAAAAGTCTAAGAGAAATTTGGATAATGTACATGGGCAAATAGAGGAGGAGGGTACTCAAAAGAAATCATTAGTGAATAGCTTCTTTTTGAGATATTTCCTTAGTGGCAGATGGATACATTACCTTTATTTTATTTATTTATTTTTATGTGGTACTGAGGATCAAATCCAGTGCCTCACACATGCTAGGCAAATGCTTGACCACTGAGGTACAACCCCCAGCCCCTGAATAGCTTTTTAATGCACCATTTAGTTGTGGTTAATCACCACTAAAACTGCACATTTGGCTTATTTTAACTGAAAAAATTTCTGATATTGAAATAAGGATGGAAGAAGAAAAACACATCAAGTAATCACTAAGCTAATCAATCATTAGTTTTATATATATAAATATATAGATATAGACGTGGTCTTTAATCCAAAAAACATGTTTTCTATGCTCCCATTGCTACTTTTATCCTCTCTGATTTATTTAAGTGGTATGGACTTTGATATTATGCACCTATGATTATGTTCTGCACCTGGAAAATTATAGTACTATAGAGCATGGGAAGATGGGAAGGTGTTCGGTGAAGACCAGGAGAATGAAGACCATTCAAGAGCAGTTAAAAAAGAAAAATCCATGTCAGAAATTGTATAATAGAAAACCCACTCATTTCTATTCCCTGTGTTTGTGCTCCATGACTAATGATCACCTTTCCTCTTCCTCCAATCAATCAATCAGTTTATCGATACTACCTCTCCCTCCCTGCACCCTTCCAGGGCTACCACAACACCTCTAGTCCCACTCATAAATTGATTAAGTGTTAAACGTTCCTTAATTTGAGACAGGATATTGCAAGGTTGTTTAAGGCTTCCTAAATGGCTGAGACTGGCCTTGAACTTGCCATCTTCCTTCAGGCTTTTAGCCTCCTATATGGGTTACCCCATCTGGCAAGGAAATTTTTCTTTAACATTTGAAATTCTAGGTAATAGGAAATTCATATTCCATACTTTTTCATGTGAACATGAAAATAAAATTTGTTGAACTGAATTTTCTACATTTCCCCAAAACCTGCATTAAAATAATGAGATCTCTCAGTTTTAAAACTTCCCATTAATTCTTAAATTAAGCTGGTGATATTTTGTGTGTTAACCCGGTTCCTCGTCTTTCATCAGCTTTCTTTTACTATCCAAGTGCTTTAATTTCTCATTCTCATTTTCACTTTCCTTTCTCTTCTCCATGGAGACTCAAATATATTTTTTATTTTTTAATTTCTTTTGATCCTTGGGGCTTTCTGACTAAATTTAATTTAATGTCTCATCACTACTCCAAGATGTGCCCAATGAAATAAATTACCATTAATTTACTGTTATCATCAGGGGGAATTTCTTTATTTTTTTAAAAAAAACCTGCCTGAAATGTAATACTCTTTTAAACATAAACATACAGTTTTTAAAAAACATTATGCCAACTTTTTACTATTAAAAATATTTTCTAAACTTTATAAATGATCTTGAAGAAAATATTCTCTTGCTGAAGAAATGATTTCCAAAGTCCAGCGATGGTTTCATTTTTATTTCAGTGTATTATTCTTTTTTGTTTGTTTATTTTGGTACTGGGGATTGAACTCAGGGGCACTTGACCACTGAGCCACATCCCCAGCCCTATTTTGTGTTTTATGTAGACACAGGTCCCTCTGAGTTGCTTAGTTCCTTGCTGTTGCTGAGGCTGGCTTTGAACTTGTGATTCTCCTGTCTCAGCCTCCCAAAGTTCTGGGATTATAGGCGTGCGCCACCATGCCCAGCTTTCGGTGTATTATTCTTTAATAAATTCAAGCAAAAAAGAATTCAATAAAAAGCCTACATATATTATGAACCATTTTTATCTAAAAGTATTTATATTGATCTACCAAGCCATTGTCCTATTTGTGGGTATGCAAAATGGTAATGTCTGGATTTTTGTTAAACTAGGGCTAAAAAGAAAAAGTCAGTTGAAGAAATTCTTGCACCTTCATGTTTGTTGTAGCACTATTCAGAATGGCCAAGATAGGAGATCAACTAGTATCCATTGATGGATGAATAAATAAAAAAACTGTGTTATATATCCACAAGGGAATATTATCCAATCATATAAAGGGAAGAAATTCTGTCCTTTGCAGCAACATAAATAGAACCAGAGAATGTTATGTTAAGTGAACTAAGTCAGACACAAAGAAAGACAAATACCACATGTTCTTACTTATATGTAGAAGTTTAAACAGTGGCCTCATAGAAGTAGAGAGTAAAATAGTGGTTGCTAGAGAATGAAGGATAGGGACTAGAGGAGTAGAAAGTCATGGTTAATGAGTATGGGACGTAGTTGGGTAGGAGGAATAACTTTTAATGTTCTTTCATGTGTTAGGGTAACTACGGTTGACATTGAATTATATATTTATAAATAGCTACTAGGGAGGATTTGGGATGTTATCAGCATAAAGAAGTGATAAATGTTTGAGGTGACAAATGTACCAGTTACACAAATCTGATTATCATGCATTGTATTCATATATTAAAATATCACACGGTCCCCAATAAATGTGTACAAATTTTTGTTCTTTTGTAACATTTTACTCTGCAAACTTGACATAGTACATTTTTAACTCAAGATTTACTTTATCCCATCTAATACAAACATAAGAAATACATCAAAAACCTTGTTGAAATAAACAAAAACATATTGTAATTTCTTAGTCTTAGATGCTTAAAAATAGAACTTTGTTAAGTTTTTGCTGGTATGTGAAAGCTAACCCAGAATAAGGAGGGAGAGAAGGGAAGAATAGATACTCAGTAGATTAGACAAAGGGGAATGAAGGGAAGGGAGGAGGGATAAGAAAAGGAAAACAGTGGAATGAATCTGAAATAATTTTGCTATGTACTTACATGAACACACCATAATGAGATTCACTATGCACATCTGTAAGAATGGGATCCTAACTAGAATAAGATATATTCCATGCTTGTATAATTATATTAATATGTATAATTTTTATGTGTCTTTAAAAAATTAAAAATCTAGGGTTAATGTGTGCTATTTCTAGATAGTAAAATTTGGAATTTTCTTAAGTACTTTAGTCAATTATAAGAAAGTACTATTAATTAAGCATATACATATTATTTTTGGTACTGGCAACTTGGGTATTAATACATGGCCTCAAGTTTGCTAAACACATACTCTACCACTGAGCTACACCCTTAGTCCTGCCTATATTCCTTATAGCAATCAAATATTACCATTAAAAAAGGAATAATGACTTTCTTTAATAAAATAAATTTTATCAATTATCTATCCATACATATCCCCACTGATTTCTGTTAAGTGGAGTAAGTATTTAAACCTTTTCCTTGTTTCTCTCTATTGAATATTTTCTGCCATTATCTCAATATAGGAAATCTTCTGTTTAGTATAAAAACTATTTTCAATCATATGTGTTAATATTATCTCTACTCTTAATTTTCATAGTGTCTGTTATTTTATGTATATATATACATAAAATATATATGCCTATATATATTTAAAGTGAAATTTAAGTTATTTAGCATTAAGTTTAAACACCGTATAATGGATAATATATTAATTTCCTTCTTGGCTTCTGAAATTCCCATCTTGCTTAGGACTTCTATCCAGTTATATACACATCCTCTTGTGGGTTCTCACAAAGGAGAATGAAGAAGGGATAGGGGATAGGAATAGGAAAGATAGGATGAATCAGACATAATTTGCCTATGTTCATATATGAATACACGACCAGTATAACTCCACATGATGTACAATCACAGAATGGGAAGTTATACTCCATGTATGAATAATATGTCAAAATATACTCTACTGTCATATATTTCTACAAAGAATTAAAAAAACAATTTTTAATATTTATATTGCCAACTATACCAAATGAGTTTTTGTATAAAATATAAGGTAAATTGGCTTTGTTTTCTTCCAGATAAATAACTGCAATATTCCACAATATTTATTTATATAAAATCCTATTAAACCAAAATGGCAGGCTTGATCATTCCCTGTTCTGGCTGTGTTTTTTGCTGTCCTGACCTGTATGTCCATCTCACTGCTGGGACTGCGGCTTCACAGTAAGTTTTAACATGTGCCAGGCAAACTCCTTTAGTGTTCTTCTTCATTGCTATTGTTCTCAGAGCTTTAGCATCATCTAAAGTTTAAAAGAATTTTATATTGCCATTTTTAAAAGTATTATGATTCACAGTGTGATTGCATTAAGTATCTTTAATAGCATTTTATATTTATTTATATTTAATAATTTTCTTCACAGGCTCTACATCTTTTCATTAAATGTATTATTAAGCAATTAAAAGACTAGTAACTGAATTTTCATTTTTCCATTTCCAACTGAGTACTAGCAATAAAGAGAAAGCCTACTTAATTTTTTATATTTATGATATATTAGTAAATGTTATAAAAATTCTTATTTTACCTCACATTCATGCACATTTTAAAAGTATTATAAGTCCATTTATCATCTATTCCATGGATCAAAGTTTTAAATAATGATAACTTTCAGGTTTAAACAAGTATTTAAGGAAACAGGCACTAAACTAAGCTGTTGGTAGCATTATGAATTACTGAAAAATTTTGTGCTTTAGTTGTTACAATTGTTCTGGCTTTAGCCATAAAAATTAAAAGTTCTATTTAGGAAATTCTATTTTTATTATTGTGCTAAAAGTCCAAGGCAGTTCAATAAAACAAAAACAAATGCCATAAAAATTGGGAAAATAATGTAGGTGCCTCCATTTATAGATGACATATTTGTTTGTACAGAAAAGCCTAAGAATTTACAAAAATATATTAAAACTAGTAGGTGTATTTAGCAAGATTACATTATATACAGGATACACAGGACATAAAGTAGTGAATAAGAATTCAAATTAAAATTTAAAATCTTATTTGCATCAAAATACATCACTTGTAATGAATGATGTGCAACACCTCTGAGGACTGACTCAAAATCCAGCAGTCTACCAATATAAATGTATAAACTAATTCTGAAATGTATATGGAAATGCAAAGGATCTAGGATAGTCAAAACAAACTCGGAAAAGAACAGCATATTTGAATACTTTAAACTAGCTGCTTTCAATTATAAACCTAAGACAAGAGAGTATGGTATTGTGGCATTGTTCCAACCAATAATGGAACAAATAAAGAGTCCAGATTTCTTATCTACACATATATTATCAGTTTTTGACAAATATACCAAGATAACTGAATGGGCATAGGAAAGTCTTTTTAATGGTTCTTGATCAACTTGATATTTATATTTAAAAAATGGACCTTGCCAGAGTGTGGTGGTAGATGACTGAAATCCCTGCGGCTCAGGAGGCTACAGTAGGAGGATCATACACTCAAAGCCAGCCTCAACAATTTCACAAGGCCCTAAGCAACTTAGCGAGACCCTGTCTCAAAATTAAAAAGTAAAAGGGGAAAGGGCTGGGAATGTGGCTCAGTGGTTAAGTACCCCTGGGTTTGATCACTGGTACCAAAAACCAGACAGACAAACAAAAAAATCCCTCAACTTATATCTCACCTGATAGGCAAAATTAACTTTCAGTGAATCCTAGAGGTAAAAATAAAGATAAAACTGTAAGACTTCTTACACTGGAAGCAATCTTCATGATCTTGAACTAGATAAAGATTTTTAAAGTAGGGCATAATGAGTGTAAAACAGAAAAGAAAAACTGAATCCAAAAATATAGCTAAAATTAAGCATCTTTTTGAAAGATATGTTAAAACAAGTAAATAGGAAACCCATAATCTGGGAGAAAATAATTACAATAACTATATCTGACAAAGGATTTATATCTAGAACACAAACACACAATTGCCTCTTGCCTGAGAGGAAGAGTACAATGCATGGGCATTATAGAACTTCTAGAATGATGTAAATGTTCTATACCTTGATTTGAGTGGTAGTTATATGGGTATAAAAATTGTCAAAATGTAAAAAATGAAAATTAAGGTCTGTATATTTTTTATTTATACTCTATATTTTGTTCCATATATTTGGGTCTATATATTTAGATCTTATTGTATATAAGTTATACTTTAAAAACAAAAGTAACAGAAAAAGGAATATTTGTGCACTGTCAGTATGTAAATTTGGAATGTAAATTTCTTTGGTTGCCATTCTCCTGTTTAATGATTAGGTCTCTGTGAAACAAAAATCAGCATTACATACCATCTTAGAGCTGTTTACAAGACTCAAAAAACTTTTTGGATGAGTCAAGGCGCCCAAGCTAAATTGAGACTTTTTTTTCCATACTGGGGATCAAACCCAGGGCCTCATGCTGCTAGACAAGTGCTCTACCACTGAGCTACACCCTAGTCCTGACTTGAGGCATTTTAAAATATTGTATGGCAGGAGTTATAAAGTCTTCAGAATTATAGTGTTATAATTCTTTTATTGAATAAATTTTAATGAATAGTTGAGCTTAATCTGGAAATATTTTGGCTTTATAATGCTCTGACTCCGTGTCTCAAGAAAGTTTTTGACTTGGCTTCTTGCCCAAGGAATCCAGAGAGGAGAATTAAGAAAATTCAAAGCAGATCTATTTCTGGATTGGAATGGAGCCGGTGAGGGGGTGGACTTCAACACAATCTTATCGACTTTTGAGGAAAGAACCAATGGGAAACTTAAAGCCTAGGCTGTTTAATTCATTTCTTTACTCCTTGATTTCCTCCAAACAACAATTACATTACTGTGGGAGGGGGGCGGGGGAAGTTTGTAGTCATAAACCACAAGGCTAGATTTATTTTCTTTTCTTAAAAGAGATGGACCATTCTGTAAATCACAACTCAATATATAGAATTCCAAAGTGGAGTTGTTCGTCATTTCATTTCAGGAATCCCATAGATTGTCATCTGGAGGAACATTCGGAGCAGTAAAAGTGGCTCCTCCTGATTTAGAAATGTAGAGCCTTTAAAATTTATTTCCTATAGCCAG
>PVHX01014961.1:0-48437 GCA_004024805.1 Geosciurus inauris | reverse complement strand
GTCCTTCAATAGATGAATGGATAAAGGAACTGTGGTACATATACACAATGGAATATTATTCAGCAATAAAAGAGAATAAATTATGGCATTTGCAGGCAAATGGATGGAATTGGAAAGCATTATGCTAAGTGAAGTAAGCCAATCCCAAAAAACCAAATGCTGAATGGTCTCTCTGATTAGTGGATGTTGATGAATAAGGGAGGTGGGAATGGGAAACATAAGAGAAATAGAGAAACACTGGACGTGACATGGGGGAGGCAGGGGGCAGGAAAGGGGAACGGGTATAGTAAAGATGGTTGATAAAAAATATATATAAATATATATGTATATATATATATATATATATATACTGTTCATTGAAAGTGCATATAAAGATGTTTAATATGAAGAATGTAATCTGCTTATATTTTTGTGTAAAGTTAGAAAAATTATGATTATAACAATTTTTTTCTATTTGCCTCAACAAATGTTTTCAGTGAATAGTGTGTACAGCTTCTGAAAATTTGTTTTTTTCTGTTATGTTTGATAACATGTATTAAAATGAAACTTTTGAGAAAAAAAAATAAAGTAAAAAAAAAGAAAAAAAAATCCAAAAAAAAAAATATTGAAATTTGAAAATGAAATGTACTATATATTTAGAAATTATTTATATATACCTAGAGTTATGGAAATTTAGGAGTTCAGAGAAAAATATATAAAATTTAATAGTATATTTTGTACTACTTTGGGTAAGTGTATGTTATTTAACACAAATATGGATAAATATGGATATTACTAATAATATACTTCTGCATTGATGTTGGAAATCATAGATGACTTCATAGAATCTTACACAAACATGTATTGCGATAGCAGAATAAATTATGTGAACCTGAGAAAGCTGGTTGAATTCCATGTATAGTATTATAAAATATGCATAAACTGTAAGAATGAAATATATAAAGTGCAATAGAATTGATAATTCATATTAGAGTACCAAGAATTAAGAAAATTGAGGAAATGTAGGAATAGGTGTAAAATTTTTATCAAATTTTATACAGACATAGATTGTGAGAGAATTCAACTCAGTTTGGACAACTATGAATATTCGTAAGAATGTAATTCTGAAGCCAGGCTCATTGGATCAAGCATGTAATCCCAGCACTTAGGGAGGCTGAGACAGGAGAATTGTGAGTTCAAAGCCAGCCTCAGCAAAGGTGAGGCGCTAAGCAACTCAGTGAGACTCTGTCTCAACCTAAAACACAAAGTAGGGCTGGGGATGTGGCTCTGTAGTCTCTGAGTTCAATCTCCAGTACCAAAAAAAAAGAAAAACAAAAGAATGTAATTCTGAGAATTTGGAAAAATCATTCATGAACAGAAACAATCCTACACAGGCATGAGTAAAATTAGAGTCATTGGAAAATCTGTTTTTTCTATAAGTAAAAGTCAGAAAGTACCTAATCTAGAGTATATATTTGAAGTCATAATGAGAAAGATAGTCAATGCAGATAGATATGTCGAGCCAGAACAAAAATAAAAGGCCAAATTCCATCTGGAACATTGCAGAGCTCTTGAAATGTTCATATATTCTGAGGCCTTCTTTTAAACGTACATTACAAAGTGACCCAGGTGCCATGTGTTGCTAATGATTGTCTTCCTGGAAGATGTTAATTAAGCACCTGAGTGCTAAATTGCCAGCACCTGGCCCCTATGCTCTATCAGCTGGATGCCTATTGTCCATCTCATAAAGCATAAAATGCGCCCTGTCACATAAGCAATAATAAAAGATAAAATAACAAATAGCATAGGAAATATAAAAAGGAGTACACATGTACTTCTTGGGAACATATGCCACTATGGTTTTCTTCTCAAACCCAAAGAAGTCTATATGACCACTTTTCAAAATACCCAGCTTCCAATGCTTCTCTGGGTCTACTTCTCTGATGTTATAAATCATCATGTGAGGGGAAAAACACTCTTCACAAGTCAGTGGTGGTTATTCATACATATAGAAATGGAAGAGAGAATATTGAAAAGAAGAAGCAAACTGCACTGTAAAATGTATAGGAATGTTTCCAGATTTTAGAAAAGATGGAGTTAGGCACGATGAAGGTAAATTATACAATTAAATATTGTCCTGAATTCAGGTGGTTTAAGAGAATTTACAGAAATGTGAAATAATATAAATAATCATGACTATATACATCTGAAAGTATGTGATAATGCATATGTAAAATATAAATTCCTGTATGAGGATGAGTCACAGAGAGCCATAAGAAATATGTGATAAAAAGGAGAATGTGAGATTGAATCTGATATATGATAAACTGAGATGGATATAAAAATTTCAGTGTGAAAAGGAAAAATTCAAAGCTAAAAACTCTTGTAAGTTTCTTTGATGTTCATGGAATACAGAATGATGATAGATATACAGAAATGTGTGAAATATTATATCCTGAATTAGGGTTAGTGTTTGAGAATTAGCATGAATATTGATATATATTTTTATTCTTAAAAAGGGTTTCAAAATATGAGAGACATTATATGAGTAGATAGAGTACTAAATAGGGATGAGTAAAATGAGTCATATGATAATGTATTATGTAAGTCAGTGGTAATTAGGATGAATTTCATATACAAAAAATGGTTATGTATGCAAATTCTACATTGAACATTGAAAATACTATTCCAAATACAGTTAAAAACGTATACACTATTGCACCTTGATAAAAGAAAAAATAGAATTTGATTTTGAGGCTGGTTCAATAATGTATTCAATGTGTACTGACTCAGGGTTAGTCTTGGAGATTAAAAAAGAAGAATGTACTTCTAAACACACTTAATTAATTATAGGTGTCATTACAAAATTTTATGGGGAATTATTCAAGTGAATGTCAAATGACAATATATCAGGTGAATATGCAAATAACAAACTGAACCTCATTCAGGATATACAGTGACATAGATGGAAAGTAAATATTGAAATTTGAAAATGAAATGTACTAAACACTTAGAAATTAGGCATACCTAGAGTTATGGAAATTTAGAATTTCAGAGAGACATATATAAAATTTAATGGCATATTTTTTACTACCTTAGGATAAGTGTGAGGGTTTAACCCAAATATGGATAAATATGAATATTACTAAGAATGCACTTCTGCATAGAAGTGGGTAAACAAGATGACTTCATAGAATCTTACACAAACATGTGTCAAGGTAGAGCCATAACAAAATACTTTATGTGAACATAAGAAAGCTGGTTGAATCCCATGTTTAATATGTATAAAATATGAATGATATACATAAACAAAAAGTGTAATAGAATTAAAAATTATTATTAGAATACTGAGGATTAAGAAAATTTAGGAATAGGAATATATGTAAAATTTTTATCAGATTTTTAACAGACATACATTGAGAGTGAGAGAATTCAACTGAGGTTGACAATTATAAATATTCATAAGAATGTAATTCTGAGAATATGTGAAAAATAATACATGAATTCATAGAATCCTACACAGGCATGAGTAACATGAGCGTCATTGGAAAATGTGTTTTGTCAATAAGTAAACGTCAGAATGGACCTAAACTTGAGTACATATTTGAAGTCAGAATGAGAAAAATAGTCAATGCAGTTAGATAATTGAGCCACAATAAACAAAAGGCCAAATTCAGTCTGGAACATTGAGCCACAATAAACAAAAGGCCAAATTCAGTCTGGAACATTGAAGAGCTCTTGAAATATTCATATATTCTGAGGCCTTCTTCCAAACTTACTACAAACTGCCCCAGGTGCTGTGTGTTGCTAATGATTGTCTTCCTGGAAAGATGGTAATTAAGCACCTGTATGCCCAATTGCCTGTACCTGGGGGCTATGCTCTATCTTGCCAATTGACCATCTCATAAAGCATAATCTGGGCCCTGTCACATAAGCAGAAATAAGACATAAGTTGAAGTAAATAAAAAAAAAAGAGCAGAGGACATATAAAAATGGAATATACATTTACTTCTTGGGAACAGATGCCACCTATGTTCTTTTTCTCGAACCCAGAGAAGTCTATATGACTACTTTTCAATATACCCAGCTTCAATATTTCACTGGGTCTGCTTCTCTAATGTTATATTTCATCAAGTGAGGACAAAAACCCTCCTCAAATGTCAGTGGTGTTTATTCATACCTATAGAAATGGAAGAGAGAATATTGAAAAGAGGCAAAATACACTGTAAAATGTATATGAATATACCTTGATTTAAGAAAAGATGGAGTTAGGCATGATGAAGCTAAATTATACAATTAAATATTATCCCATTTGCAAGTGGTTTAAGACAATTTACATAAATGTGAAATAATATAAATAATCATGACTATATACATCTGAAACTATGTGATAATGCATATGTAAATATATAAAATCCTGTACAAGGATGAGTCACATAGAGCCATAACAAATGTGTTGATAAATAGGAAAATGTGAGTTTGAATCTGGTATATGATAAACAGAGATGGATGTGAAAATTTCAGTGTGAAAAAAAATTCAAAGCTGAACAGTTTTGGAAGTCTTTTGGGGGCTCATGAAATAATGAAGGTTGATTGACATATAGAAATGTGTGAAATATTACATCCTGAATTAGGGTTGAAGTTTGAGAATTAGCATGAATATTGATATATACTTTATTCTTAAAAAGTGCTTCAAAATATGAGGGACATTACATGAGTAGATAGAATACTAAACAGGGAACAATAAAATAAAACATATGATAATATATTATGTAAGTCAGTGGTAATTAGGATGAATTTCATATACAAAAAATGGTTATGTATGCAAATTTTTCTTTGGACATTGAAAATACTATTCTGAATACAGTTGAATATCTATATACTATGGTACCTGGATAAAAAATAAGTAAAAATTGATTGTGAGGTTGGTTCAATTATGTATCCATTGTGTACCAACTCAGGGTTAGAATTAGAGAATCAATATGCCTTGGAGATTAAAAAAGAAATGAAAAATATACTTCTAAATACACTTGAGAAAATATAGATGTCATTACAAAATTTTATGGGGGAATTATTCAAGTGAATGTCAAATGAAAATATATCAGGTGAATATGCAATAACAAACTAAACCTCATTCAGTATATACTGTGATATAGATAGAAAGTAAATATTGAAATTTGAACATAAAATGTACTACACATTTAGAAATTATTGAGATATATGTAGGGTTATGGAAATTTAGAATTTCAGAAAGAAATATATAAAATTTAATAGCATATTTTGTACTACCTTAGGGTTTATATAAGGGATTTAACACAAATATGGATAAATATGGATATTACTAAGAATGTGCTTAAGCCTACAAGTGGGAATACATAGATACTTCATATAATCTGGCACAAACATGTGTCGAGATAGTGCCATAACAAAAGACATTATGTGAACATGAGAAAGCTTGTTGAATCCCATGTATAATATGTGTATTATACACATAAAATGTAAAAGTTAAATATGTAAATAGAACGTGAAATAGGATTGAAAATTCATAGTAGAGTACTGAGAATCAAGAAAATTTAAGAGAAATATGAATATTTGTAAAATTTTTATCAAATTTTAAACAGATACAGATTGTGAGAGAATTCAAGTGAGTTTGTACAATTATGAATATTCATAAAAATAATTCTGAAATTTTGTAAAAACCATACATGAATAGATAGAAACCTACAAAGGCAAGAGTAAAATGATTGTTACTGGAAAAAGGTATTTTGTCAATAATTAAAAGTCAGAATGTACCTAATCCTGAGTGGATATTTTAAGTCAGACTGAGAAAGATAGTTAATGCAGATAGATAAGTTGAGCCAGAATAAAAACAAAAGGCCAAATTCAGTCTGGAACATTGCAGAGCTCTTAAAATGTTCATATATTCTGAGGCCTTCTTCAAATTTTTCATTACAAACTGACTCAGGTGTCATGTGTTTCTAATGATTATCTACCTGTAAAGATGTTAATTAAGCACCTAGATGTCCAATTGCCTGCACCTGGACCCTATGCTCTATCAACTGGATGCAAATTGACCATCTCATAAAGCATAAACTGGGCCCTGTCACAAAAGCAGAAATAAGAGATTAATTGAAGTACATAAAAGGACAAAGGGAGCATAGGACATATCAAATGGGAATACACATTTACTTCTTGGGACCAGATGCCACCTATGATCCTCTTCTCAAACCCAGATTGTCTATATGACCACGTTTCAATATACCCAGCTTCAATGCTTCAATGGCTCTGCTTCTCTAATATTGTAATTCATCATGTGAGAAAAAAGAACTCTTCAAAAGTCAGTGGTGGTTATTCATACCTATAGAAATGGAAGAGTTAACATTGAAAAGAAGAGGCAAAATACACTGTAAAATGTATATGACTGTCCCTGAATTTAAGAGAAGATGGAGTTACACATGATGAAGGCAAATTATACAAAGAAATACTGTCCAGATTGCAAGTGGTTTAAGAAAATTTACACAAATGTGAAATAATATAAAAAATCATGACTACACACATCTGAAATTATGTGATAATGCATATGTAAATGTATAAAATCCTGTATAAGGATGAACCACAGAGAGCCATAACAAATGTGTTAATAAACAGCAGAATGTGTGTTTGAATCTGATATATGATAAACTGAGATGGATATGAAAATTTCAGTATGAAAAGGAAAAACTTCAAGTCTAAATACTCTTGGAAGTTTCCTTGGGGTTCATGGAATAAAAAGTTTGATTGACATGCAGAAATGTGTGAAATATTACATCCTGAACTAGGGTTAGGTTTTGAGAATTAGCATAAATATTGATATATACTTTAGTCTTCAAAAGGGCTTTGATATATGAGAAACATTTCATGAGTAGATAGAATATGAAACAAGGAGGAGTAAAGTGAGACATATGATAATATATTATGTAACACAGTGGTAATTAGGATGAATTTTATATAAAAAAATAATTGTTTATGCAAATTCTATATTGGACTTTGAAAATAAAATTCAAAATACAGTTGAAAATCTATACAATATGGTACATGAATGAAAGAAAAAATAAAAATTGATTCTGAGTTTGGTCCAATAATGTGTCCAATGTGTACTGACTCAGGGTTAGAATTAGAGAATAAACATGCAATTGGAGACTAAAAAAGAAAATGAAGAATATACTTCTAAATACACTTGAGAAAGTATAGATGTCATTACAAAAGTTTATGGGGGAATTATTCAAGTGAATGTCAAATGAAAATATATCAGGTGAATAAGCAAATAACATACTGAACCTTATTCAGGATATAGTGATATAGATGGAAAGTAAATATTGAAATATAAAAATGAAATGTAGTACACAATTAGAAATTATTTAGACATATCTAGAGTTATGAAAATTTAGGATTTCAGAGAGAAATATATAAAATTTAATAGCATATTTTGTACTACGTTAGGTATGAGTAAGTGATTAAACACAAATATGAATTAATATGGCTATTACTAAGAATGTACCTGTGCATAGTGTTGGGAAAACATAGATGACTTCATAGCATCTTACACAAACATGTGTCGAGGTAATGCCATAACAAAATACATTATGTGAACATGGGAAAGCTGGTTGTATCCCATGTATAATATGTGTAAAATATGCTTAAAATGTAAGAGTGGAATATGAAAATACACAGTGTAATAGGAGTGAAAATTCATATTAGAGTACCAAGAATTAAGAAAATTTAGGAAAACTACAAATATATGTAAGGTTTTTATCAAATTTTATACAGACATAGATTGAATGTTAGAGAATTCAAATGAGTTTGGACAATTAAGAATATTTATAAAAATGTAAATCTGAGAATATGTGAAAAATCATAAATGAATAGATAGAATTCTACACAGGCATGGGTAAAAGGAGAGTCATCGGAAACTGTTTTGTCAATAAGTAAAATTCAGAATGTACCTAATCCTGAGTATATATTTGAAGTCAGAATGAGAAATATAGTCAATGCAGATAGATAAATTGAGACAGAAATAAAGCAAAAGGCCAAATTCAGTCTGAAACATTGCAGAGCTCTTGAAATGTTCATATATTCTGAGGTCTTCTTTCGAATTTTCATTACAAAGTGACCCAGGTGCCATGTGTTGCTAATGATTTTCTTCCCAGAAAGATGTTAATTAAGCACATGGATGCCCAATTGCCTGCACCTGGACCCTATGCTCTATCAGCTTGATGCCAAATGAACATCTCATAAAGCATATACTGGGCCCTCTCACATAAGCAGAAGTAAGAGATAAGATAAAGTAAATAAAAGAACAAAGAGAGCATAGCACATATAAAAAGGGAATATACATGTACTTCTTGGGACCATATGCTACCTATAGTCCTCCGCTAGAGTGCAGAGAAGTCTATAGGACCACTTTTCAATATACCCAGCTTCAATGCTTCAGTAGGTCTGCTCCTCTAATGTTGTAATTCATCATGTGAGGAAAAAAAATCCTCCTCACAAGTAAGTGGTGGTTATTCAAACCTATATAACTGAAGGAGAGAATATTGAAAAAAAGAGGCAAAATACACTGTAAAATGTATATGAATGTCCCTGGTTTTAAGAAAAGATGGAGTTGTGCACCATGAAGTTAAATTATACAATTAAATGTTGTCCCAATTGCAAGTGGTTTAAAAGAATTTACAAAAATGTAAAAAAATATAAATAATCATGACTATATAAATCTGAAACTATGTGATAATGCATATGTAAAAATATAAAATCCTGTATGAGAATGAGTCACAGAGAGCCATAACAAATGTGTTGATCAATAGCGGAATGTGAGTTTGAATCTGATAATGATAAACTGAGATGGATATGAAAATTTCCGTGTGAAAAGAAAAAATTCAAAGCTAAACACTCTTGGAAGTTTCCTTGGGGTTCATGGCAAAGAGAATTTTATTGATAATATATTATGTAAGTCAGTGGTAATTTGAATTAATTTCATATACAAAATGGTTAAGTATGCAAATTCTACATTGGATATTGAAAATATTATTCCAAATTGAAAATGTATTCACTATGGTACCTGAAGGAAAATAAAAATAAAAATCGATTCTGTGGTTGGTCCTATAATGTATCCAGTGTGTACTGACTCAGGGTTAGTGTTAGAGAATAAACATGCACTTGGAGATTTAAAAAAAAATGAAGAATGTACTTCTAAATACACTTGAGAAATTATAGATGTCATTACAAAACTTTATGGGGGAATTATTCAAATGAATATCAAATGAAAATATATCAGGTGAATAAGTGGATAACAAACTGAACCTCATTCAGGATATACAGTGTTATAGATGGTAAGTAAACATTGAAATTTGAAAATGAAATGTACTACACATTTAGAAATTATTTAGACATACCTAGAGTTATGGAAATTTAGGATTTCAGAGTAAAAGACATAAAATTTAATAGCATATTTTGCACTATCTTAGAATAAGTGTAAGTGATTTAATGCAAATATGGATAAATATGTGTATTACTAAGAATGTACTTCTCCCTAGATGTGGCAAAACATAGATGACTTCATAGAATCTTATACAAACATGTTGTGCCATAGCAAAATACATTATGTGAACATTAGAAAGCTGGTTGAATCCCATGTTTAATATGTATAAAATATGCATAAAATGTAAGAGTGAAATATGAAAAGAGAAAGTGTAATAGAAGTGAAAATTTATACTAGAGTACTGAGAATTAAGGAAATTTAGAAGTATGAATAAATGAAAATATTTATAACATTTTATACAGACATAGATTGAGTGTGAGAGAATTCAACTCAGTTTGAACAATTATGAATATTCATAAGAATATAATGGTGAAGCCAGGCTTGGTGGATCAAGCCTGTAACCCCAGCACTTAGGGAGGCTGAGACAGGAGGATTGCGAGTTCAAAGCCAGCATAAGCAAAGGCTAGGCACTAAGCAACTCAGTGAGACCCTGACTCTTCCTAAAACACAAAATAGGGCTGGGGATGTGGCTTGGTGGTCCAGTGGCCCTGAATTCAATCTCCACTACCAAAAAAAAAATGTAATTCTGAGAATTTGGAAAAATCATACATGTAGAGATAGAATCCTACACAGGCATGCGTAAAATGAGAGTCATTGGAAAATGTGTTTTGTCAATATGTAAAAGTCAGAATGTACCTAATCTTGAGTATATATTTGAAGTCAGAATGAGAAAGACAGTTAATGCAGATAAATAGGTTGAGCCAGAATAAAAATGAAAGGCCAAATTCAATCTGGAACATTGCAGAGCTCTTGAAATGTTCATATATTCTGAGGCATTCTTCAAACCTTTCATTACAAACTTACCCAGGTGCCATGTGCTGCTAATGATTGTCTTCCTGGAAAGATGTTAATTAAGCACCTGGATGCCCATTCACCTGCACCAGGACCCTATGCTCTATCAGCTGGATGCCAATTGACCATCTCATAAAGCATAAACTGGGCCCTGTCACATAAGCAGAAATAAGAGATAAGATGAAGTAAATAAAAGAACAAAGAGAGCATAGGACATATAAAAAGAAAATACACATGTACCTCTTGGGACCAGATGCCACCTATGGTCCACTTTTCAAACCCATAGAAGTTTATATGACAACTTTTCAATATACCAGACTTCAATGCTTCAATGCTTCAATGCTCTAATGTTATAATTCATCATGTAAGGAAACACCATTCATCACATGTAAGTGGTGGTTATTCAGTGATGCCTATAGAAACAGAACATTGAAAATTGAAACAAACAGGCATAATACACTGCAAAAATATATATGAATGTTCCAGGATTTAAGAAAAGATGGAGTTATGTATGATGAAGGTAAATTATAAAATCAAATATTGCCCTGATTACAATAGGGTTTAGAGAATTAATATAAATGTGGAATAATATAATCATGACTATATACATCTGAGATGTGTGATAATGCATATGTAAATACATAAGATCATATACAAGGTTGAGTCTCAGAGAGCCATAACAAATGTGTTTTGCAAATAGAACATGAGTTTCAATCTGATCGATGATAAACTGTGATGGATATGCAAATTTCACAATGAAATTGAAAAATTTAAAGCTAAATACTCTTAGAAATTTACTTGGGTGTACATGGAATAAAGAAAGTTGATTTACATACAGAAATATGTGAAATGTTACATCCTGACCTAGGATTAGGCTTAGAGAATTAACAAGAATATGGGTATATATTTTATTCTTAAGAAAAAGCTTCTGAAAATATAAGGGAAAATACAGGAGTAGACATAATACTAATCAGGGATGAGTAAATTGAGAGTCATGTGAAAATAGATTATGTAAATCAGTGGTAATTAGGATGAATTTCACATACAAAAAAAGGGTTATGCATGCAAATTCAACATTGAACATTGAAAATAGTATTCCAAATACACTTGAAAATCTATAGTATGGTACCTGGATGAAAGAAAACATAGGAATTGATTCTGAAGTAGGTCCAATATTGTATCCAATCTGTACCCACTTAGGGTTAGTATATAAAGATATATAAAAAAAATCCCTAAGTATGTACTTTGTAAATATGTGAAAAGTTATAGATGCAATTATAAAAATTTATTGAGGAATTATTCACATAAGTGTCATATAAATATATATTAGGTGAATATGTGAATAACTCACTGAACTTCATTCAGGATATACAGTGATATAGATGCAAATTAAATATTGAAATTTGAAAATGAAATGTAACACACATTTAAAAAATTATTTCAGTGTACTTGAATTTAAGAAGATTTAGGATTTGAAAGAGACATATATAAAATTTAATATCATGTTTTGTACTACCTTAGGGTATGTGTTAGGAATTTAACATGATTTTGGATAAATATGGATATTTCTGAGAATGTACTTCTGAGTATAGGTAGGAAAACATAGATGAATTCACAGAATCTTACACAATCATGTGTCCACAGAGTGCCATAATAAAATGCATTATGTGAATATGAGAAAGCTGATCATATCCCTTGTATAATATGTATAAATTACATATAAAATGTAACATAGAAATATGTAAATAGAAGGTGAAATAGAATAAAAAATTCATACTGGAGTACCTGGATCTCCCTAGCTCTCCAAATATCCACTCTCACAGATATCCCACCACCCACTTCTCTCCCCAGCCCCTGTTCTCCCCCTTAGGGAAATTGCTGGGACCAAGGGACTCTCAGAGTTTATATCCCCTTCTCCCTCTCATACCTCTATATGATCAAAAAACACCTGAATCATACCTCGCCCATCCTGCTTCTTTTAGCAAAGAATTCCAATATCTAGCACAGTCCTATGATTTCATATTACATTATACTTATTTAATCCTCTCCTCTATTTTTCTCCCTGAGCCTCTCCAAAGATGGGATCTACTCAGTCAATTCCCAGAGACATCCTCTTGGGCTGTCTCTCTGCCAATTTTAAAACCCCTTACCCCAATTCTGTCTCAAAATTAAATACCTCATTAGGCTCAATGCTCTAATTTGGGCACAATACAAATTAGATAACCTGTGCCAATGGCCCAAGTAAGAAAATTTGATCAAAAAATTCACCAAAGTTAAAAAAATACATATTGCAGAATGGTAAGTTTGAGTTTCTTACTTTCAAGCTCTCTTTTTCCTTCAATTACCAAATATTTCAAGCCCTATATTCACTATGGACAGCAGGGGCACTGGGAAGTTGACTGTCCCCAGGAAAAAACACTCTTTCCCTCAATGCAGCCAGCTTACCAAGTCCCCGAATACATTGGAGGAACCCCAAATTACAGGGATGGTAAATGACCAAACAGCAGGCAAATATTCCTCTCCTAAAGAGATTTTACAACTAGCTGGTAAATGACTTCCCTTTATCCTGACTAGCCCAACAGCCAGGGGGATGTCTCAGTAAGAAGCCTGACATAACATCCATATTCCTTAAATGTAATGAAAGATACTAGTTCATAATTTCCTGTATTCAAACATGGCCTAATCACCAACTGGGGAAATATGGTTAAAAAGCCCTAAGTGGCAAGTTTCCTGGCCAAGGCCACACTTAAAATTGCATCAAAATGCAAACAGCAAGCTCAGCAGGCTTGATAGGAGGCCTGAGACTGAAGGAAATAAAGGTGTCCTTTTAACTTGACTGTAGGACACACTCTCTCTTTCTCATTTTCTCATATTATTTTACTGGAGTAATTTACGACCATATTATTTTTTTCTGAGACCCCATGTTTTTTAAATTCTACATTTCTGAGTTCATGATTTTGATTCTGTGTACCTAAAATTTGACCAGATCTATTTTATCAAACTATAAGGGTTTATTTTATACTTTGCTTTATTCAGAGGCCAATTTACAAGGGTTGACTCTTAATCTAATAGGATTTTCAAAACTATAAGGCTTTTGCTTGTTTGTTCTGTGTATTGTCTTATCTACATGTGTGTATATATCAAAACCAACATATAGAGTGCTCATAAACTAAAAATTCAAAAAGTTGATTCATGTCATTTAAAGTTCAATTTAAATTGTTTAAACTTGATATCTTTAAAAGCACTAACCCACACTCTTTTTCCTGATAATCAGACAATGAAAAAAAAAAATGTCATTTTTCGGGCTGGGATTATGGCTCAGCTGTTGAGCGCTTGCCTTGCATACGTGAGGCACTGGGTTCGATCCTCAGCACCACATAAAATAAATAAAGATATAAAAAAAATAGCACATCATTAAAAAAAATTATTTAAAAAAATGTCATTTTTCTATTAAATGTTTTAGGCATAATGTCTTTTGCTTCTAATATCCATTGCTTCTTCTAGGATTTTCCTTCAACAGAAAAGGATGAATTTAAATCTTAACCAGACCTGGTTTTCATGGATAACTTAAGTTAAAAGTGAGTATATCATATTTAGCATAAATAGGATAAACTTTGTAAATGTAATTTTCATAATTTTTTTTCTCAATGGAAAGTTTAAGATTGCTTTGTTTCTGGTCTTCACTAAAAACAAGATGATTAAGGGTTAAAATTCTACATACAAGGAGAAGAAAACATGTAAGGGTTCAGACTGTGAAAATGTACAAGAGAGTGAATTTCCTCTGGTGAGCAAACTCCCAGGGAATAAAAGGTGCCCTGTTTTCCACAGTTGGAATATTCTGCAGTTTCTCCCAGGAACTGGTAAGATAATTAATACATGCTCAGTGCCTAGAAAAGTTTCTGAGCAAAGGTGCAGGATGCTTAGCTACTGTGGCAATGCCCTCCATGAGGAGGCTATGTGCTAGAGTCTTATCACCCTCAACCCTGATCTCCGACTCTCAGCTCCTGGGAATAAAGAAACTCTCTGGTTAGACAACCACAATGTTTCACTAAGTTCTGTTGCTTCTAAACCTGTCCACATGACAATAACTTTGAACAATGGACTTTCTTAAAGGCTACACAAAGCTCCTAACATTGCACATTGCAACTTAGTATGTAACTGAGAAATAAGCTGCATAATGTTGCTTACTCTGTAACCTGCCTAATGATATAATAAACAATACTGTACTAATTATGTCAATGACCTAAGCTAATCTAATGACATAAGTAAAGATGGCAGTTTGGATAAGCAGCTTTTTCTTTGGCCTCTGCATCTTGCCTGTGTCTCCTTTGATTTCTTTACCAAAAGACTCACAGAATGATAAAATACTGCTACTTTATTTGAACCTAAGAATCCTCAACTCAGGCTTTAGGTCCCTCAAGGCCAACACTCTTGGACTTCTAACTCTGGAAATTATGCTAGCAATGAGGGAGAAGAAGCATCTGAGCCAGCTTCAGTGGCTCCCACTCCTCCACCTGCCTTGTATCCTTCACTTTTCAAGCTAAAAGGGAATTTGTATGTACAAATTTTTTGTTTTAAATGGTCTCACCTATCAGCCCTAATTTTGGTGATCATTTCTTTTTTATCTGGTTTTCATATCTCTTACTGGCCCTTTATGATGTAGGCTAAAATACATTGATCTTATCAGTAGTCTCTTAAAAATCTTAGCTAAATGCACTATCTATAGGTATGGTCCTATTTAAGAGAAAGATGTTTCACTGTCATTACCTTGCCTTTAAATTGTTTTCTAGATAATTACGATCTTACAGTTAAAGTTGATATATCAGATATAAAATATACAAAGTTTATGTAAGTTTACTGGCAAAATAACCAATAAGTGCTCTCTTTTGTGCATGGCCATAGAAATTTGTCTTTCAAGATCTGCCTTATATGTGTTTATTTTGACTAAGTCAATTTCTGATCATTAACACTTTTTTAAATATATAAGTGATTTAAGGCTATCCTTTGATTTTTGTTAACCCATGCATACTTATGATTATTGTTACCATACACTCTGCACTCTAAGTTGTGGTTTTAAAGTACAACTAAATGTACTTAGTTAAATGTAAACTTTAGGAGAGCACTTCACCACATTGCTGTTCTCAAAATTAAAATTATCTTATGACAAAATTATAATTTTTATATATAATTTTTATCTAATATAATTAAAATTATATTATGACAGCAAGACTGTCATATTTGTACAGAAATAAAATATTTTAGTGTTTACTCATGTCATTTAATGTTTTATAGCTGAATAAAGTAAACTATTGTCAATAATTTATATATGCAATTTTGTGTTGCTCTTCACACTGAAATTTAAATTTAAATGCATTTTTGAAAGATAATAAGGAGAACCTGATCTGTTTAAAGGTAATATTGTAAAATATATAAACATTTTGCCACTTATCCACACTATAGGAAAGCTAAAAGCTGTCTCAGTCTTTCTCTGATTCTTGTATTCAATATAATGTTATATTGTGTTAACTAATATTCATGTACACTCAGGAAACAACATAAGCAAACTTTGTAAAAATACCTTACCAGAGATAAGGCTCTGCCTCCCACCTTACTCCATGTTAGAATGGCTCCAAAATAGGCCAGACTTCAGCTCATTTAAAATAATGTTCAAAAGATTGATGTTTGTTGTAAAGATTACTGCGATCTCAAACAAGAATATGATGTACAAGGCAGCCAAAATTCAAGCTAGATATTACACAAATTGAACATGTTTTCACTCTTGTTAATTTTATTTTGTATTTTTCTTGTAAACTCTATAACTATTCCTATTAATGTTTTGCAGATGTACTTCTTCAAGAACACACAGCATGAGTTAATTTAAGATAAGAAGCCATCACCTTCAGGATAGATAGGATATAAGGATAACTTTCAGTACTAATACAGATCTCAATTAAATATAAGGGGTACATAACACTGAACTTAAAGCCCAGTACTCTTACTTTAAGACTGGTGAGACTGGCTTGCTAGATGTTTAACAGCAAGGCTTAAAGATTAAGATTAAAATAAAAGGGCCAAAAAACAAATATTTGGCTCTTACCCTCTGAGTCAGCCTGAACCCAGGGAACAAGAGAAGTTCTCTAAGGAGTTTTGCAACTCTGGGCCATATAACCTCCTGATCAGGGAAATTAAATGAAACCACTAGAGAATGGAGAATCAATCAGTGTACCTGCAGCAAAGAAAAAGACCATTAGAGAATGGAAAATCCCTGATGCTTCCAAGAGAAGCCATCTCATCAAAGAGACCATATCTAGCAGATAGCACTAAAATAGCTAAGAAGGTACTCTCAAGTTCCCCAAAACCAACCTCTGTGGGAAGTCAGGAACAAGGTCAATTTGACCAGCTTGCATTTATAACCAAAATACAGCCATACCTGGGCATTTTAGAGGAAAAACAATAATTCTTTTAAATAGAATTTAAGATGTACATTTATGTCAGTCCCACAGCCCTGATGTTCCCTAACTTCTGAGATTTTTGTCCTTTGTGAGATTCATGAACTGGCCTCTATAGCTTAATTTTCCTTAGTTTCTAAACTGATATTTTACCCCACAACCAAAGTCTACCCACTCCAATAGCAACATACCCCAGACATAGGAGAGCCCCTAATTATTCCCTTAGTCATAGGGCTAAAATCACCCACTGGGATTAATACAGGAGCAACAGAATTAGGAGTCTCTATTCACTATAAAAACAGTCAGCACAGGTTATTGCAGATATCCAGCTGGTCACTGATTTGGTGCTGACTTTACAAAATAAAGTAGACTCCCTGGTGACTGAGGAGCTTCCAAACTTCATGGGCCCTTGACCTTATGCTGGCAAAAGAGGAAGGATTATGCATCTTCCTCCAGGAAGAATGCAGTTTTTATGTCAATGAGTCAAGCATAGTTAGAGATGCAGCAGATAAACTAAAGAAACTTGCCACAGAAATTGCTAAGAGACCACTCCTCCTGGGTTATGGGGCTCCTAGGGTGCTCCTACCCCTGGATAGTCCCCCTCATTTGGCCCTTACTAATGATTCTCTTAGTAATTCTTGGTCTATTTTAGGGAAGAATCCATGTGCTGCTGAAAAGAATGTGTATTCACTTGATGAATGACTCTATATATGTCTGTTAACCCTAAATTATTAATTGTATTATTTAATTCTATAGTTTCTTTGTTTATTTTTGTTTGGAAAATCTGTCCAGTGGTGACAGAGGTGTGTTTATATTACCCAGTGTTATTGTGTTGTGGTCTATTTGATTCTTGAAGTTGAGAAGTGTTTATAGATGTTCCATTGTTTGGGGCATATATATTTATGATTGTTATGTCTTATAAAGGTATGATTCCCTTATCAATGTAAAATGTCCTTCTTTATCCCTTCTGACTAACTTTAGCTTGACATCCACTTTATCTGATATGAGGATGGAAAACCCTGCTTGTTTATAAAGTCCATGTGAGTAATATGATGTTTCCCAACTTTTCACCTTTAGTGTGTGGATGTCTTTTCCAAGGAGATAAGTTTCTTGAAGACCTCATATTTTGGGGTCTTTGTTTAATCCAACCTGCCAGTATATATCTTTTGATTGATGAGCTTAGGCCATTAACATTCAGGATTTTTACTGAGATATGATTTGTATTCCTGGTTATTTTGGTTTATTTTTGGGTTTTAACTTGACTTAGTTTCTCTTTTGATTGACTTTTCCTTTAGTGTAGCTCCTCTCTTTGTTGGTTTTTATTGTTTTTGTTTTTGTTTTCATTTTTATTTCCTCCTTATGGAATATTTTCTGAGAATGTTCTGTAGTGTAGGCTTTCTACTTGTGAATTCTTTTAACTTTTGTTTATCATCAAAGGTTTTTATTTCATCTTCAAATCTGAAACTTAGCTTTGCTGGATATAAAATTCTCAGGTGGCATCCATTTTCTTTCAGGGCTTGATATATATTGTTTCAGGATCTTCTGACATTGAAGATATGGGTTGAGAAATCAGCTGAAATTTGAATTGGTTTCCCCCATATGTAATTTGATTTTTTTCTCTCAGCCTTTAAAATTATATCCTTATTCTGTATGTTAGTCATTCTCATTATAATGTGTACTGGTGTGTGAGTCTATTAAAATTTGGTACATTTGGGGTCCTATAAGCCTCTTGTAGTTGGTTTTCCATTTTACTCTTTAGATTTGGGAGATTTTCTGATATTATGTTATTGGAAATATTGAAAGAAAAAGGAAAGTGTCTATGGAAAATTGCCAATTGCTTCTGCTGGCTTTTAATAATTTTGTCAGCTTTCCTTCTCTGCTGATAGGTGGGGTTGTCTGAAGTTTAATGGTACCTCCAGTCTGGTGTATGCTGGACCAGTTGGTTGGGTGAGCAAATAGCAAGATGCTCTCACACCCTTTTCCAGTTTTCTCACCTGTAGCTGGGCCCTTCTGCTCCCATGCACATCAGGACTCATTGAACTGGAGATATCCCAGTTTTCTTCATTTTCTCCAACCTGTGCTGGGAACTGCCTCCAGTCTCTAACTTTCCATAGGCTTATCAGGCCTAGACTGGCCCACGCAGACCAAGCTGCAATCTGACAGATCTGTGCTTCAGATTCCCCAGGTTCTGCCTTGATGCAGTTTCACTATCTCAATGCCATTCCAACTTGCAGAGAGACCCCCAGGAATGCATTCACACAAAGTAGAGATCCTTCAAAGAGGCCACCATATGGTGGCCATTAGCATACCCAGCAGGGAGACCTCAGGTTCAACCAGACCTGCAGGCAACCTGAGAATATATTTCCAGTCCCTAGCCCATATCCTCTGACTAGGGGAGCCACACCCCAAGATAGCAAGAGTGGCTGCAGGTGAAAAGCAGATGATACACTGGCAAAGGGCTGGTAATCATGGTGGACAAACAGGGGGCAAAGAATAGGGGATCAGTGGGCAGTGAGGGCTATCTTGCTGAGAAATAGTATTTCCTCTAATTGAGTCCTGAATCATAAAACAAGAAGAAATGCAGCCTCTCTCTAATTCATCATGTTGAATTCCTCACTTGGTGGTTTTTAACATTCCTGTTAGAAAATGGATGTATTTTTAGTATGGGTCCTGCTTGTGGTCAGCCACTGCTAGGAGTAGGGCAAGGGTAACTAAGAAAGGGCTGCTGTGGTTGTAGCTGTGAGGAACAGAAACCGATATTACTGGTCAGAAGAATGCATTTTGGTTAATACTTGCATAGAGCAGAGTCTCACAGAATGTCTCAGACCTGCTGTTTCCTTTCAGGTTGGCATGATATTCCCATCTGCCTACGGGAGATTTACCTTCCTGTCTCAATTGTGTCTCCTGCTCATGTCTATGAGCAATTGCTCAACCAAGAAATTGACCTTACTCAGGGAACTTCTTTATGATCTTACCATCTGGATCAGCCCCTAAATTCCTTGTTTAGCATCTTGCCCTGGCTGGCTATGTAGTTCTAAATCTCCCTCATTGAAAGAGGTTACATGCTGTTGCACTGGGTTCCTTGGCACAATTTTTTCTACTGCTGCAAGGAGCACTAACTATCTCCAGGACTGGAAAAAGCATACCTCCTGACAAATGCTACTGTGCACCAGACCCACCACTGGTACCTGTGCCCAGGTGGCCCATGCCAAGGTGTACTGGCCAAGAAGGCAGTGATGGGCATGAGTAGCCCAGAATCAGATCTACTATGTTGCATCTGAGCATGGTCAAGAAAAGCCACCCACACATAGGCCTGCCTATGCCTGGAGGCAACTCTTCCAGTAGCACAGAGCTCCTAGCACTGGCCAGGAGACCAGCAGACCAAGTCTCTGCCCATGCTGAAGCTGGCACTGGAATACATGATGAGATGCCTCAATAAGCAAAGCATCTAAGTGGTGAATGACTTCCTGGGCAGGAAGACTGGACAGTAGATCAGCTACAAGATGTGTGTCCTGTATGACTACATCAAGTTCATGGTAGCTGGTCAGCCAGAAGATTGACTCATCAAAGGATATCTGGGGTGACAAAATCACTTTGATCAAGGGCTAAGAGCCTGGCTGTGAAAACATCAGGCTGCTCATGAACAGCATGGATGACCTGATACTGCACTGCAACAGCAAACTGGTCAACTACAAGATCAAGGGCCAGAGGAAAGCCATGGTTGCTTGTAACTCAAACAATGGAACAAGTTACATTCTTCCAGTTGATAATCCAAATGGAAGTGGAAGATGTGTGATGTGTGTATATTACTTAAATACAGATTGGGATGCTAAGGTATACTTCAACTTTTCCAAGAAGGCAAAGCCCGGGTTGCTGACATTGAACCCAATTTGATAGACTGCTGTTTTTCTAGTCTGACTGGTGGCAATTCTCATATGTTATATGAGGTAACAAACAACATATGCTACAAGGTATGCAATAACTTTTTGTATTTTGATCTAGATGAGGAAGCATGAACTAAAGTAAAATATCTAACAGGTATTGGAAACATCTAACAGGTGTTAGAAGTACCAAGGTGATACAAGAAATCAGAAAATCGATGGGCAAGACAAAATTTTACTCCTGCTAGAAGGGCTGCCACCCTGCTACCAAACCTGGCTAGTAAGCTACTGGGCAGTCAATCTGCCTGCTTATTTACATACACATGACAGTAGAGAGTATTTTGACATATTATGCATACATAGAATATAACTTATTCTAATTAGAATCATATTCTTGTGGTTGTACCACTCTTCTCTGATGTTTATTTTTTTCTCTTTTCCCTTTTTATCCTTCTTCTCCTTTATCTTTTATTTTTATTCCATATACAGTTTAATATCAATGCAACTTTCTTGAAAAAAAATATTTCATAGTACACCACCCTTTGATCCATTTCAGAACTACTGGAGTTTTTTAAAAAATATTTAATAAGCTTTTATAATATATTAGTGTGTGCTATCATGTATTTACAGTTACAGGAGATCAGCATCTTCCCTCAAAGAAATGGAAGGGATTGACTAAAGCACTGTGAACACACTGACTGGATACTTTGACTTGGGGACATACCTTGTCTGGGCACACATAGTAAGGTGAAAGCAGTCTACTAACAAGTCCTCTAAGAAAGAGGCATGTGAGAGATCCATTCAAGGAAAAAATATCTCAACATATAAATACAGGAAACATGAGAAAGCAAGGAAACAATTACAGAGAATTCTAAAAATCCTTATACTCTAATGAGAATAGAGATACAATATACAAGATTATCTGGTATTCTATGAAAGCTGTTCTCAGAGGCAAGTTTATAGCTGTGAGAGCCTGCATAAGAAAATCAAAAACTGAAATAAATAACATAATTATGTACCTCACGATCCTATAAAAATAAATATCACATCAATTTCAAAACAACTAGAAGGAAGAAAACAATTAAGAATTGGAATTCTACAGGTAAATGGATGGAGTTGGAGAATATGCTAAAAATATGCCAAATGTTCTCTCTTATAAGTGGATGCTGATCCATAATGGGGGAGGGGACATGGGGAAAATGAAGGAATTTTGATCAAAGGAGAGGGAGGGGGAGGGGGCATGGGGACAGTACAGATGGTGAAATAAGATGAACATCATAGCCCTAGCTTCACAACCAGCGAAATGAAAAGCTGTGCTCCACCTGTGTACAATGAATCAAAATGCATTCTCCTATTATGTATACCTAAGTAGAATAAATAAATAAATAAATAGTTGGAATTTATGAGATAGAAAATTTTAAAATAATAAAATGATTAATATAAAAGATTTTTTAAAGTAAAACAAGACTGATAGACCCTTAACCAAATTAACCAAAAGAAAGAAAAGATCAAAATTTTAAAAATTAGACATGAAAAAGAAGGCAAAACCACAGACATCTCAGAAATCCAGAGAATCACTAGGGACTATTTTCAAAAGATGTATTTTAATCTATTAGAAAGTCACAAAGAAATGGACAAATTTCTAGGTATGAGTGAATTACCAAAATTATCAAACTTGAGCACATTGGATATAGAAAACTTAAAGAGACTGATAGTAATCAATGAAATTGAAGAAATACTAGCTATTGTTTCAACAAAGGAAAGCCCAGGACCAGATGGACTCCAAGATAAATTCTACCAGACCTTTAAAGAAAAACTAATGCTCATGCTCTGTAAATTATTACATAAAATAAATGATGGAGAAATACTCCCAAATTTCTAACCAGTCAGTTTCACCTAGATAACAAAAACAGATTATGGATACATAAGGCAAGAAAACTATAGACCAATTTCCCTGAAGAACAGAGATGTAAAATATGCTTAATTAAATATAAGCAACATGTATTCAAAATTATGTTAAAAATAATATACATCATGATCAAGTTGGCTTCATTTAAGGAATGCAAAAATGGTTCAACATATGCAAATCAATAAATAATTATATACAGGAATAGAATTAAAGATAAAACACATTATCATCTCAATAGATGCAGAAAAATGCTTTGATAAATTTCAGCCCACTTTCATGTTGGAAACACTAAAGAAATTAGGGTTAAGAATGAACTTACCTTAACATGATAGAGCCACCATTATGCTGAGTGGGGAAAAACTGCAAGTATTTCCTCTACACTCAGAAACAGCACGGGGAGTTCCACCAACACCATTTTTATTAAATATAGTACTCCAAATTTTAGCCAGATAACTTTAGCATGAGAAGATCATAAAAGTGGTACAAATAGAAAAGAGAGAAGTCAAATTATCAATATTTGCAGATGCTATAATCCTATACTTAAAAGATATGAAAAAGTCTACCAGAAGACTTCAAGAATTGATAAAATCAGCAAAGTTTCAGAATACAATTCAACACACACAAAAAAAATCTCTTAAATACACTAATAATGAAACTTCTGAGAATGAAATACAGAAAACAAACTCATTCATAATAGGCTCAAAAAAACCCACTGAGGAATAAATCTAACCAAGGAGGGAAAAGATGTCTATAATAAAAATTACAAAACACTGAAAAAATATTGAAAAATACACTAGAAGATGAAAAGGCCTCCTATGTTCTTAGATAGGCAGAATTAATATTGTCAAAATGGCCATATGTGAAAAGTAATCTACAGAGTCAATGCAATCTCCATCAAAATGCCAATGACATTCTTCACAGAACTAGAAAAAAAATAGTTCTAAAATTCATTTGGAAGAATAAAATACCCAGAATAATCAAAGCAATTCCTAAACCAAATTTAATACTGGAGGCATAGATATACCTATCTTCAAATCATACTAGAGAGATATAATAACAAAAATTGCATGGTACTAGAATAAAAACATGCATATATACCAATGGTACAGAATAGAAGACACAGAGAAAAACCCATGCAGATAGAGTCATCTGATCCTTGACAATGTTCCCAAAAACCATACATTGAAGAAAAGATTATCTTTTTAACACACAGAGCTAAAAAAACTGGATATCCATATTTAAAAGAATGGATCCCTCACTATAATTACATCATGAGTTCAATTCAAGGAAAAAGACAGGTAACCTAGAGATTTTCTATAAAACGTTTGTGAACTATTTAAACATATTCTGTTTTTACAAAATCTGACAACTACCAATAGCACAAGCTTTCTACAGGAATGTTGTAGTTTAGTTATTTCCAGATTCTTTCTTATGAAGAAAACCAAGAGACTCTTCAGAAAAGAATATCCTATTATAACTTTATTTCCCCTTTATAGAAAATGGTCTCAAGTCTCCTTGAAATTTTTGTTTTAAGTCCCAGATCTCCTCAAGAACAGAGAACAAATAAGATACTCTGACCTCACCCAGCTCCAACTGATTTTTTGCAGGATAAACAAAAATGTCTGTATTCAAAAAGAGCAAGAAAGCTCAACTGAAATGACTGAGACAAAAATGTACCCAAGAACATAGCTTATATTCTGATCTTTTCCAAGTCTCAATATCTTGGTTCTTTCTGTGGTTTTCTTCCAACAAGGTTCAAGGTATTTTAACCTCATACTACTGTGGCCTTGGGTATTTCTCCTTGTTCTGAAAAAAATTTAAATGTGAAAATCTTCATGATAGGGAGAATCTCCCTTTTGATAGAGATTTATTTCAGCTGGAGAGTCACCTTCAACCACCCCACTATTCATAAAGGTACAGAGAACCTATTACAACTGTGCATTTTCAACTATCCCTTAAATACTATGGAACATCTATGTTAGAAGATTATAGAAGATGGAGACAGATCTGAAAGGGAGATCATTGTTAAATATGAAAATACTAACATGCCAACTTAAAGAAGATAATAACTAAAAATAGGGTGGTTAGTACAGCACATAATTTGAAGGAGTGTACTTAGGAAAGTACCAGGAGGGTGAGAAACACTAAACAGTAGGCACAGAAGCCAGCATAAGTTATTCAAAATTTTAACATGCAAACAATAAGAAAGAATAAAATCTGAGAAGTGCATATACAAGCATTGATCTTATTGGGTCTGCTGAAGCCAGACTCTAGAAAACAAACAGCAGTTAGTTTCAGTTCAAGCACAAGTTGAAGGTGACTCTCCAGCTGAAATAAATCTAAAGACTTAATGTACTTAATTACATTTAAAAATACTCCATGTCATTAAATCCCACATAGATCCCAATACAATATTTCACCAATATATGGGTCATCCAAGCATACAATCAAGAAAAACATATTTACCCTAAATAATACTATAAATCAAATGGACCTAATAGACATTTATAGAATGTTTCACCCCAAAACTGCTGAATTCACCTTTTCCTCAACAACTCATGAAAACATTTGTTTTCTAGGTCACAAATCTTAGCAAATACAAAAAATATGATTATAGTCCCAATAATTCTATCAGATAATAATAGAAAATAGAAATCAATAGGAAGAAAAATAATAGAAACCATATAAATATGTGGAAATTTAAAAAAGAAGTGAGATAAGAAATTAAGAAATCATTAAAGACAAATAAAAATATAAAAAATATATTGAACATTTTGGAACAATATGAAAGCAGTACTAAGATGAAAATTTATTGTTTTGAGTGCCTACAGTTAAAAAATAGATCAAAAATAAATAGTGCTCCCCACTCCAATCCCCATTTTGGATCAGCATCCACTAATCAGAGACAATATTTGGCCTTCGGTTTTTTGGGATTGGCTTACTTCACTTAGCATGATATTCTTCAACTTCATTTACCTGCAAATGCCATACTTTTATTCTCTTTTAATGCTGAGTAATATTTCACTGTGTTGGAATATACCACAGTTTCTTTATCCATTCATGTATTGAAGGGCATCTATGTTGCTTCCACGGTTTAGCAATTGTGAATTATGCTTCTATAAACATTGAAGTGACTGCATTATTGTAGTACGCTGTTTTTAAGTCTTTAGGGTATAGACTGATGAGTTGGATAGCTGGGTCAAATGATGGTTCCATTTCAAGTTTTCTAAGAAATATCCATACTGCTTTCTAGATTTGTTGCACCAATTTGTAGTTCCACCAGCAATGCATGAGTGTGCCTTTTCTCCCACATCCTCACCAACACTTATTGTTGTTTGTATTGTTTATAACTGCAATTGTGTTATATTTAAACTTAGTAATGCTACATTTTCCCAGCATAGCTGGAAGTGCATATTTTGAGACATATGACTGAAGAATCCAATTATACAGCTCAAGGAGAGGCCAAAATGAGCTGCCAACTGCAATGAAAGAGTAGTTTTGATTTTCATTTCTCTAATGGCCAGAGATGTTGAAATTTTTTTTCATATATTTCTTGATCTATCATATTTCTTCTTCTGAGCTATTCAGTTTCTTAGCTCATTTATTGATTGGGTTGTTCTTTTTTTTTTTTTTTTTTTAGGAGTTAAGTTCTTCGAATATTTTATATATCCAGGAGATAAGTGCTCTATCTGACATGTGTGTGGCAAAAATTTGCTCCTAAAGTGTAGGTGCTCTCTTGACCTCATTTTTTGTTTGTTTGTTTGTTTGTTTTCTGAGGAGATTTTTAATTTGAATCCATTTATTGATTCTTAATTTTGTTTCTTGTGCTTTATGAGTTTTGTTAAGGAAGTCAGGACTTAATCTGACATGATGAAGATTTGGGCCTACTTTTTTTTCTATAGGCATAGAATCTGGTATAATTCCTAGGTCCTTGATCCATTTTGAGTTTTGTGCATGGTGAGAGGGGTTTATTTTCATTTTGCTGCATATGGATTTCCAGTTTTCCCAGCACCACTTGTTGGAGAGGCTATTATTTCTCCAATGTATGTTTTTGGTAAATTTGTCTAGTATGGGATCACTGTTTTATATGGGTTTGTCTCTGTGTCTTCTATTCTATACCATTTGTCTACATGTCTATTTTGGTGCCACTACCATGCTGCTTTTGTTACTATAGCTTTGCAGTATAGCTTAAGGTCTGATAAACTATACTATACTGGGATGCCTCCTGCTTCAATCTTTTTGCTAAAAATTGCTTTGGCTATTCTCTCATTTTTCCAAATGAAGTTCATAACTGCTTTTTCTATTTCTATGAGGTATGACATTGGTATTTTAATTGGAATAGCATTGAATCTGTATAGTGCTTTGGGTAGTATGGCCATTTTGAGAATATTCATTCTGCCTATTTAAGAGCATAGGAGATCTTTCCATTTTCTAAGGTCTTCAGTTTCTTTCTTTAGTGCTCTGTAGTTTTCATTGTAGGAGTCTTTCACCTCTCTTGTTAGATTGATTCCCAAGTATTTTATTTTATTGAAGCTATTGTGAATGGGGTCCTTTTCCTAAATTCTCTTTCACAGGATCCATCACTGACATATAGAAATCCATTTGATTTATGGGTATTGATTTTATATCCTGCCACTTTGCTGAACTCATTTATTAATTCTAGAAGTTTTCTGGTGAAATTTTTTGGATGATCTAGGTATAGTATCATGTCATCAGCAAATAATGATAGTTTGAGTTCTTCTTTTTCAATTCACATCCCTTTAATTTCTTTTATCTCTCTAATTGCTCTGGCTAAAGTTTTGAGAACTGTTGTTTTATTTTGTGCCTTGCGTGGGTCTGCTGATGAGTTGGGGCCCCAGGGGACAAAAGTAAGGGCTCCTCAGGAGGGATGAAATGGGGTCCTGTGGGACAAGGTATGAGGTGGTTGGTTGCAGAGCCAATTCACCCAGACTCCGGCAGCTGGTAAGACTGCTCTGCCAGAGTGAGACACAAAACCCATTTATTCCAGGAAGTGCAACAGTTTATGGATGGTCCTTGGACCAATCATGGCTCCAAGGTTACAACCAATGGGGTATCACTCTGTGTCAGGTGCACAGTCCATCAGCATAGAATGAGGAAAGAGGGAGGGGAGGGGTTGAAGGCATGGGGAGTGCTCCTACAGAGAACTATGTTGAATGGAAGTGGTGAAAGAGGGCATCTCTATTTTGTTCCCATTTTTAGAAAAAAATGCTTCCAATTTTTCTCCAGTTAGGATGATGTTGGCCTTTTGTTCAGCATAGATAGTGTTGCATCCAACCCTCACCTCTCCCCCAAGAAGTGCAGCCTAGAAAACTCTGCAGAAACAGCAAAGTTTATTGAAGAAATAGGTACACAGGCCAATTGATGTGGTCAGCTCTCCTTTCCTTTGCAGAGTGACCCCAAAATGAGGGTTTCAGAGGTTATTATATGGTGGGCTAGCTACATGACTCAGGAAAAACAGGACATGGCAAATATTCAACCTATAGTTATTTACACTTCAACCATGACAGCGCCTCATATGTCCCTTTTCAGTTCCTGGAAATTTAGGTAATTGGCCAGGGGGTCTGGCAGCCTGTAGTTTGGCCCCATCCATGAGAAGCAAGCATTGCAAAGCATTAATCACAGAAGCACAAAAAACAGGTTAGCAGATACATGCAGGTCTGTGCCAGAGTGACTCCATTTTGAGTTTGAATTTTACAATAGCTTTTACAATGTTATGTTCCTACTAACCCTAGTTTTTCTAGTATTTTGAACATGAAATGGTGCTATATTTTGTCCAATATTTTCTCTGAATCAAGTGGTAAAATCATATGATTCTTATCTTTAATGGTATTGATATGATAAATTACATTTATTGATTTCAGTATGTTGAACCAAACTTGCACCCCTTGAATATATCCCACTTGACCATGGTACACTATTTTTTAATATGTTTTTGTATGCAATTTGCCAACATTTTATTGAAAATTTTTGCATCTGTGTTCATCAGGGATATTAGTCTGAAATTTTCTTTCTTTCATGTTGTTAACACAAAAAGACAGGGAAGAATGAAAACTTTATAAATCATTTCAGGCTTTATTCAGGAACAGGACTACACCTGCAGGGATGGACACACTTTCCTGGTGGAAAATGAGCCACTGAACAAAGAAAAGGACTGAGTTTATATAGGTTATCCCAGGAGGTGGTCTGGTGAGCATATGAGTTTTCCTGGACACTTAGGAATTTGGAGTTTGCTTCATCAATCAATGAAATGGTCTCTTTTAGTGCTCAGGAATTTGAGCTCTTGGGTCAGGGGTCTTGTGTTCTGCAAGTCAGTGCCTGCTAAAAGTTATCACCCCAGTATGGTGAGACACTCCTTCCTGCCTGCAATTAGCAACAGGAAGACATTTGTTGGGGGAGATTAAAGCTGTAAGTGCATTGCTACTCTTTTTCCTTTTTTTCTGGCTGCATTATTTTCAGTGCCCATACCAATTAGTTGTGTCTCTGTCTGTTTTTGTATCAGGGTGATACTAGCCTCATAGAATGAGTTTGGAAAGGTTCCCTCCTTTTCTATTTCATGGAATAATTTGAGGATTATTAATATTAATTCTTATTTTTAGGTCTTGTGGAACTCAGCTGAGAATCTGTTTGGTCCTGGACTTTTCTTGGTTGGTAGGCTTTGATGGTATCTTCTATGTTCTTACTATAAATTGATCTGTTGTTGTGTATGTCCTCCCAGTTCAGTTTGGGTAGGTCAAATTTATCTAGAAATTTGTTGGTGTCTTCAAGGTTTTCTATTTTATTGGAGTATACATTTTCAAAATAGTTTCTGATTATCACCTGTACTTCCATAGTGTCTATCATGATATTTCCTTTTCCTTCATAAATTTTAGTACTGAGTTTTCTCTCTCCTTTTTATTATGGTAGCTAAGGGTTTGTCAATTTTATTTATTTTTTCAAAGAAACAACTTTTGTCAATTGTTTGAACTGTTTATTTTGTTTCAATTTAATTGATTTCTGCTCTGATTTTATTTATTTTCTGTCTCCTACTTCTATTGGTGTTGGTTTAGTTCTCTTTTCCTAGAGCTTTGAATTGTAATGTCAGGTTATTTATGTTAACTTTTTATTCTTGAATGAGCTTAATGCAACAAACTTTTCTCTTAGTATTCCCTTCATAGTGATCCAGAGAGTTTGATATGTTGTATTAAAGTTTTCATTTATCTATAAGAATTTTTTATCTTCTCCCTATGTCTTCTGTTATCCATGTGTCATTCAATAGCATATTATTTGGTCTTCAGGTGTTGGAGTAGCTTATAATTTTTGTCATTGATTCCTAATTTCATTCCATTATAGTCAGATAGAATGCATGGCTGTATCTTTGTGTGTTTGTGTGTTTGTTTGTTTGTTTTTGTATTTGCTAAGACTTGCTTTGTGCTATAACATATGATCCATTTTGAAGAAGAATCCATGTGCTGCTGAGAAAAAAAGTGTATTCACTTGTTGATATTTGGAATATTCTATATATGTCTGATAAGTCTAAATTATTGTTTTATTAAGTTCTATAGTTTCTTTGTTTAGTTTTTGTTTGGACAATCTATCCAGTGGTGAGAGACATGTGTTAAAGTCACCCAGTGTTATTGTGTTGTGGTCCTTTTGATTCTTGAAGTTAAGAAGTTTTTGCCTGATATACATAGATGCCCCATTGTTTGGAACATAGATATTTAAGATTGTTATGTCTTATAAATGTATAATTTCCTTAAGCAGCATGAAATGACCTTCTTTATTATCTTTCACTAAATTTGGTTTAAAGTCCACTTTATCTCATACAAGGATGGAAACCCCTGTTAGATTACATGGTCCATGTGAGAGATACACTTTTCCCCTTCCTTTAAACTTCTGTCTGTGGATGTCTTTTTAAACCCAATTTGACAGTCTATGTCTTTTGATTGATGAGTTCATGCCATTGACATTCAGGGTTATTATTGAGACATGGTTTGTATTCTTGGTCATTTTGGTTTATTTGTTATTTTAAACTTGCCTTGTTTTCTCTTTTGATTGGCCTTTTCTTTAGTGTAGTTCCTCCCTTTGCAGATTTTCATTGTTGTTTTTCATTTCTGCCTTGTGGAATATTTTGCCAAGACTGTTCTGTAGTGCAGGCTTTCTTGTTATAAATTCTTTTAACTTTTGTTTATTCTAAAAAATTTTTATTTTGTCTTCAAATTTGAAGCTTAATTTTTCTGTATATAAGATTCTTCGTTGGTATCCATTTTCTTTCAGAGCTTGGTATATGTTGTTCCAGGATCTCCTGGGTTTGAGGGTCTGGGTTGAAAAATCTGCTGAGATCTGAATTGGTCTTCCCCTATATATAATCTGATTCCTCTCTCTTGCAGCTTTAAAAATTCTATCATTATTCTGTATGTTAGGCATTTTCATTATAATGTATGCTGGTGTAGACCTGTTGTAATTTTGTACATTTGGTGGCCTGTAACCCTCCTATATTTGATTTCCCAATTCATTCTTCAAGTTTGGGAAATTTTCTGACATTTAATTGAAGAGATTGTGCACTCCTTTGGTTTGAATCTCTGTGTCTTCCTCTATCCTGATGAAACTTATGTTTGGTCTTTTGATGTTATCCCATAATTCTTGGATGTTCTGTTTATGGTTTCTTATTATGTTCATGTGTGGTCAACTTTATTTTTGAGATGGTGTATTTTGTCTTTGTTGTCTGAGGTTCTGTCTTCCAAGTGATCTAGTCTGTCGGAAATGCTTTCTATTGAGTTTTTCTTTTGGTTTGTTTCCTTAATTTCAAGAATTTGTTTGTTTTTTAGTCTCTCTTTCTTGAAGTAGCATATTGTTACCTGCATTTATTCTCTTATCTCTTTGTTGGAGTTATCAATTTTTGCCTGTATCTTCTCACTTGGGTCATTCTTTAATTCACAGATCATTTTAATTATGTACATTCTGAACTCTTTCTCTGACAATTCATCTACTGTTCTGTCAATTGATTTTTTTTGTTTTGTATCTTTATTTGTTTGGGGCACTTTACTCTCTTTTGCTTGTGTTGTCTATGTGTTTTCTTCTCTTGCAGTACAGATCTGAGGTATAGCAGCTTCTACCCTATAATCTTGTAGCATCCCTGCAGGTTACCAATACCTCACCTTTAAGGGGAGCATCAATGTTTACAGCACCCAATGCAACTGATTTGTAGCCATAAATCTATTAGCTTCTATTTTGAGATTTTGATATTTTGATGAGTTCAGTTATCTTGTACCATATAGCCAATAGGTTTGCATAAGGGTTTATCATTTAAAATGTTGGACTAGGAGGGTGGGTAGGCTGTGATGTTTATGAGATACAATGTGGGAATATAGAGGTATTAGATTACAGGCTAGCAAAAGGGTAATCAAAAGAATTTGCCTATTAGCAAGACAAAAAAGAGAGAGGTTACCCCATGCAATGTCCCATGTTGCCTCTGCAACAGATGGTGTCTCTTAGTACATTGAGGGGAGATACCTCTGTTGCAATCAGGCCAACAGGGACCTTGGTAATGATTTTCCAGAACCTGGTTATTGTCCTTAGATGGAAGTGGCCATGCCTCTAGTTGGTGGTGGCAGTAGTGTCAAGCCTATAAGTACCTTGATATTCAGCTTCCACACCCCAGTGTCCCAAGGTGGAAGCTGTCCCAAGATGGCAGAGGCAGCAGCAGAGGTAACCCAAGATGTTGATGGAGGTGTCCCAAGATGAAGGCAATACTTTTAAAGATGGGGCTGAAAGTATGGGCTGTATGATAGCCTATTTGGTGATGCCACAGTGTGGTGTGTGGTGTTGCAATGGACAACTGCCTCTTTGCCCTGTCTGACATCCCATGGTGAGGATTGTCATGTGGGGAGGGCTATGGCAGTGGTTGTAATGTCACAAAATGGAGGTAGTTTGGGTGGAGCCACACACTGGTAAATAGGGAATTGCAGTTCAGGGCTCCTCTCCATTGATGGGACATGTGGTGTGGGTTGGGTCTTTCTGGGGTAGCCTTGGTGATGGATGTTGTCTTTAGATGGAAGTGGCCATGTCTATGGTTTGTGGCTGGGTAGTGTAAAACCCATAAGTACCTTGGTGTTGGACTTCCAGCCACCAGTTGCTGTCCCAAGATAGAAGCTGCTGCAACTAAAGGTGATGGTGGCAGCAGCAGGGGTAAACTGAGATGGTGTTAGAGGTGTCCCAAGATGACAATGATCACTTTCAGAGATAGGCCTGAATGGGCAAGGCCAACAGTGGCTTTGGGCAGCCTGTTTGGAGATGCAGCACTGTGGTGTGTGGGCGTGGTCCTCAGCATGGTGGGCAGTCATGTGCCTGGGCCTGGGCCTGGACTCCTCACTGGTTGGTGGAGTGGACCTGAGCCTGCCTTGTCTCTGCAAGGATCAGAGTTGATTTTTATAAACACAAATAAGATTGATAAGCCCTTAGCCAAATTAACTAAAACAAATAGAAGATGCAAATCAACAAGATTAGAAATAAAAAAGACATTACCACAGGCACCTCTGAAATTCAGTGAATAATCAGAAATGATTTTGAAAATCTTTAGTCAAAAAATTGCAAAATCAGAAGAGATTGACATATTTCTAAACATATATAACTTGCCCAAATTGAACCATGAAGGTATCAAAAGCCTAAACAGATTAATATCAAGTAATGTTAATAAAACAGTCCAGGATAAGAAATATATTCTCAGACGATTGATTCTCTAAAGAATCTAAAGTTATTCTCTAAAGAATAACTAACCATAATCTTCCTCAAATTATTTCATAAAATTTAAAGGGAAGAAACACTCAAATAAATTCTATAAAGCCAGTATAACTCCAATACTAAAACCAGACAGAGATGATTCAAGGAAATAAAACTACAAACCAATATCCCTGATGAATATAGATGCAAAAATCCTTAATAAAACATTATCAATTTGTACTCAAAATTATGTTGGGAAATACACCAGGACCAAATGGGCTTCATCACTGATTCAACACATACAAATTAATAAGTGCAATTCACCAGTGAAACAGAATTAAGGATGAGAATGACATGATTATCTCAATAGATGTAGAAGAAATCTTTGATAAAATACAGCAATCATTCATGTTAAAAACACTGTAGAAACTAAGGATATAAGAAAGTTACCTTAACATTATAAAGGCTGTACATGACAAATTTATAGTCAACATTATACTGAATGGAGGAAAATTGAAAGAATTTTCTTGAAAATAAAGAACAAGAAAAGGATGGCCATTATCTCCACTTTTATTCAATGTAGTTCTCAAAATTCTAGGAGTTGAATCAACATATGACCCAGTTATCCCATTCCCCAATGTCTATTCAAAAGATCTAAAATCAACATACTCTAGCAATACAGACACTAAACATCTATAGCAGCACAATTCACAATACCCAAATTATGGAATCAACCTAGATGCCCTTCAGAACATTAATGCATTTTTAAAATGTGGTATATACACACAATGGAGTTTTATTCATCCATAAAAAAGAATGAAATAATGAAATTTGCCTGTAAATGGGTGAAAATGAAGAAAATCAAGATAAATGAAATAAGCCAGACTCAGAACATCAAAGGTTAAATGTTTTCTCTCATGTGGAAGCTAGAGCAAAGCATTGGAAAGAAGGCAATGGGGGAGAGGACTCTATATCATAAAGATAGGGAAGATCAGTGGAGTAGATGTAGGAGAATGAGAATAAGGAAGGAAGGGAAAGGCAAGACAAAGGGAATAAACAAAATCATCTTATATTCATATACAATGATATCAAAGGGAAGTTCACTTATATGCATATGTAGAAAAAATGAAGTTAAATAGAATAGAGGAGGGATAATAGGCAGAGGAAGCAGATGAAGAAAAGGGGAAAATTGTGCTTGAAATCAAATTTCTTGCATGTAAAATTTTGTCAAAATGAACCCACTTACTATGTATAATTATGATGCTTTAATAAAAACAAATTTAAAAACTAAAGAATGTTCAGAGATAAAATAATTACATTATGAGTTATAATCTAATTGGTGGATGAATCCACTGATAGAGATTAACTGGGTGGTAACTGAAGGCAGGTACGGTATGACTGGAGGAGATAAGGGTATGTCTTTGGGGTTTATATTTTGTCCTTGGTGAATTAAACTCTCTCTGCTTCCTAATTACCGTCTCCTGAAATGCTTTTCTCCTCCATACCCTTCTGCCATTTTTTCTGCCTTATCTCAGGCCCAGAGCAATATTGTCAGTCATCTATGGACTGAGACTTCTCAAACTGTGAGCGTCAAATAAATATTTCTCCTCTAAAAAATAATCTTAAGTAAATTTTATAATTATCAGTGTATTATTTAATTTCAAGATGTTAAAGTGATCCTTTTTTAATCTTGTTGATGTCTGATAGGATTCAAGGAATTAGCTCTATAATTTTGTACATGCTAAAACTTGCTTTGTACCCTAAAATATGAACTATTTTAGAGAAAGTTCCATGTGCCCCTGAGAAAATGAATTCTGTTGTCAATGGATGAATAATTCTAGAGATATCTATTAGGTCCATTTTTTATTGTATTTTATAATTCTGAAGAGTCTTCTTAGTTTATGTGTGGATGATATATCATATAAGAGATGTTGAAATAATCCAGTATTATTACATTGTGTTCTATTTGATTCTTTATATTGATAAGGGATTGATATGTAGGTGCTCCAATACTTAGGGCTTAAATATTTACAATCATATATTGCCATTGGATGATTCCCTTAGTCAGTGTGAATTGACTTTTTTCTCTTCGGATTAATGTTGGCTTGAAGTCTACTTTGAGCTACTACCTCTGCTTGTTTTCAGTCTCTGTTTACATGTTATGTCTTTTTCCATCCTTTCACCTTCAGTCTGTGAATGTTTTTGCCTACAAGGTGAGTCTCCTATAAAAAACATGGTTCAGTCTTGGTTTTTAATTCATTCTCCTAATCTGTCTATTGACTGGAAAGTTAAAAAGTTTACACCCAATGTTATTATAGAGAGATGATTTTTATTTTCTGCTATTTTGATCTACTTCTAAGGCTTAATTCAGACTTGATTCTCCTTTAATTGCCTACACTGGCTCTGGTATTTAGTTTTCATTTTTTCTGCATGAAATATTTAATTGAGTATGTTTTTGTAGTACAGGATTAGTAGTTAAAAATTATGTTAACTTCTGCTTACCATGATAAGGTTTTTATTTCATCTTCAATTCTGAAAGACATCTTTGCTGCACATAATAATCTTCATTGGCACCTTTTTCACTCAGGACTTGGTATATTATACCAAACTCTCCTGGCTTTTAGGGTCTGGGCTACATAATCAGTTGAAATCCTAATTGGCTTACCTCTAAATGTGACCTGCCATTTTTCTTTTGAGGCTTTTAAAATTCTATAGTTATTGTTAGGCATTTTAATTATGTCTTAGAGAAGTTTTTTGTTTTGCCTATTTGAGGTTCTAAATACCTCTTTTATTTGTATTTCCATCTTGTTTCTAAGGTTTGAAAATTTTCCTGACATTATTTCATTGAAAACTTTGTAAACTTTTTTAGTTTGAATAACAGTACCTCCATCTATGCAAATGATTTTTATATTTGGTATCTTAATGTTATCCTAGATTTCAGGGATGTCCTGGTCTTTTAACATCTTTTCCTTTACTGTTGATGTTAGTTTCAAGATTATATACTTTGTCTTTTAGGCCTGAGAATCTGTCTTCAAAGTGGTCTAATTTATTGGTGATATTTTCAACTAATTTTTTATTTGATTTTAGTCATTCATATCCAGGATTTCTCTTTTCTTTTTAGAATCTCTATTTTTTATTAAATAATCACTCACTTCCTGCATTTTCTTAGTTCATTTCTTATATCCTCTTTTAGTTCACTGAACATTTTTTAACTGTGAATTCTTTCTCTAACATTTCTTCCACTTTGGTACTGATGAAGTCAGATATTGAAATGTTCTGGTCTGTTTGGGGTGATTTTTTCCCTTGCTTCTTCTTCAGATTGTATGCCTGCTTGTCTGCTGGGATGATTATCATTTCTACTTTCATGCAAGGGGCTTATTATTATATTATTTTTATTATTATTTATTAATAATTAGCTCATTTTTCTGTGATTTTACTCATCAATAAATGGGAAGTGGATGTCAGTTGGCTCATCTTTGCATGAGATTCTGAGGCAACTATGTGGAGCACTGGGTTGGGGTTAGCAATCCCTAGGTCTGATTAGGTATTGGATCAAGTCCATCCCACTCCTCTTGTCTGCTATGAGGATGAGGAAGTTTTAGAAACTTCTGGCTAGCAGTGATACCAAGTTCCTTCTTTGTGGATTACTGAAACAACCCATTTCAGAGGCAATCCCTCTGGTTTTATTTGTTACTACCTGAAGCTGAGGAGAAATTGTACTGATTTAATTTTTTTCTAAGGAAGGCTGGCTAGCTGTAGATTCTACAAAATCACTGCCTAGTTTTTAGTCCACAATTTGGGGTCTACTGCTCAAATTTTTTCACTGTCTTTGATACTTCTATATGATTTTAACTTGCTCTGCTTTTCTTTCTAGTTGTTGTTAAGAAAGTAAGCTTAGGGGCTTTTCTTCTCTCTCTTTCTCTCTGTTACTCCTTCCCCCTGACCCCACCCTGGTCAGAGTTCTGGGTGAAGGAATTCTACCCATATTTTATGCTCTAATAACCAAATGCCAAGTCCCTCCAAGTTTCAAATTGTGCAATATTGAGCTTTATTTACTCTATCACTCACCTCTCAGGTCAGGTCTTCTTTCACCGTTTCATTTCTAGGCTGTGGAAAGGTGAAGGGATAGTTACTGCCTAGATCCCCTTGGCCATCTTCTGCAGATTCATTCGTCTACAGGTTCATTACAGAGGAGGTCTTGAAAGTATTGGGGTTGGATTAATTCAACCAGAGTCTTAGAAATAGTAGTTCTACTATTCTAGTAAGAGACAGCCTAGGTCACAGACATTATGGAAAGCCTTACTTGCCCTAAGAATCTGAATGAGATGGCTAAAGCAAAGAAAATGGAAAAGGAAGATTGAGGCAAGTAGAGCTTCTCTCCCACCTAATTCTCAGTAACAAGCTAAGTAAGAACTAGAAGAGCTAAAATGGATTGTACACCCCTCATATACACCAGCACATGAATCAGGACTATGAACTCTGAACCAAGTCTGGGACAGTTCTACCTTCTGGCTCTATCACTCAGATCAGCAGGAAAGCAAAACACAGGTCCATGGAGATAAACTTGACTTAACTGAGCCTTCCCTGAGTTCCCCTAGGTTGGGAGCAATTGGTAAGAAGATGAGCTGAGTGGCCCTGGCCTAGCAGGAGGATAGTCACTGAGCTCCAGAGTCATGGGTCTTCCACTCAGTTCAGTGTTTTTGTTAGAGATCACAGGGACGTGTTCACCTACTCACCTGCTCACATCTATGAATAGAACTACCTTCCTCATCACCAGTGAAATGGGTAAAAATTCAACATTTGCACAGCACACACCACCAGCAAGTTTCCCAAATTGAGTTTTTATCTCCCTGGACTAGGCTCAGTCATACCCTATAGCACCAGAGCCCACAGGGGTCCAGCCTTGCAAGCCACATTTGGTCCAGTGTGGCTTGAGGTGACCTCTGTTGGCCAAGAAGCACTGCAGGTACAAAAAAGAAAAACTGAGCTCAGTGTTCCACACAATTTTCCACATCACTTCCACTCACATCCTCCAGCCCAACTGGAACTATTCCTGAGGTTTTTGCTAGGGAATAAAATTTTAATCATTAGCCAGTTTGGTCTTCTGCTTCATTTTAAATGTAAAAGTCAAACCACTAGGTCATTTATTAGTTCACATTTCAATCTCTCATCTATTCTCTCCTTTGCTATTTCGCTATGCAGTCAGCTATGAAAAAACAACATTTCTCTTGGTGTTCATTTCTCTTGGTGTTTTTATTTACAGGCTGAAATGGAAAATAATCTGGAATCTGATTGTAAATTATACATATTTACACAATATACAATTTTATCTGTGTTAGCTTTTTTGCCACTGTAACCAAAAGACATGATAAGAACAATTTTGGAAGAGGAAAAGTTATAGATGGCCAGCTCCATTGCTCTGAGCCCAAGGTAAGGCAGAAGATCATGGCAGGAGAGAGTGGTGGAGGAAAACACGGCCACAAGCAAGCAGAGATTTTTCTCACTAAGGACAAAATATATACTCCAAAGTCATGCCTCAGCGACCCACTTGCCCCAGCCACACCCTACCTGCCTATAGTTACCACCCAGTTAATCCCTAATAGGGGATTAATGCAGCAATTAAGACTCTCATAGCCCAATTACTTCATCTTTAAACTTTCTTGTATTGTCTCACACATGAGGTTTTGGGGGACTAGCTCCTATTTAACCATAAATGATGGAAAACAGGCCATCCACTTCAGCTGCCTATGCTTAAAAATTGACTTTCTATAAAAGATTTCAATTTATTTCTCTTTCTCTCTGCTTCTCAGGGCCATCTTTTCAAAATCTTCCATGGGGAAGGCGGCAACTCCAATGTTGGCAACTTGGAGAACTAAACCTGAACTAATCATTTAAAATTCTACATATTTTTCATTTCGGAAAAAAAATTGCTAGGACAATTAAATTACAATGAAACATACAAACTATAAATTTAGTACAAGAAGAATGCAATGAAAAGCTCATTCATTGGTTAGTTTATCTTCCCAGAGCAACAACTTAAGCTGTCACAAAACCTGGTTTCTTTAGGTTCTTCCAGAATCTGCGTATATGTAAGTATATGGATGTGGGGTGTGTATACGTGTGTGCTTATGTGTGTGTACAAACGTGTGTGTGTGTGTGTGTGTGTGATACAAATGAAAACAAAAGGACACATTTCACAGTATCTGGTTTTTATTTACTTAATCCACAATCCACATATACCCATGATATCCTTTTTTAAAAATTTCACTTTTTAATACTTTTATTACTTTTAATATATTTTGTGAATATAACACCATTATTTATTCTGTACCTAGAGGCTAGGATAAAAAATTTAAGTTCTTTATACTCTTTTACTATTACAAAAAAAGAAAAAGAAAAGAAAACTGCCACAATGGGTATTCCTGTACAATTCTAAAAATCCTTTATCTGCAATTCCAAGGCCAAAACAACTTAGAAAACAAAGTATTTTCATTTGGCATGCTCATTTGGCAGCTAAACTACAGCTGAGCAGATGTCAGGGTATTTATACTATTTATTTTTACTACTTAATGTGAATTCATGTACTTTTTCACCAATATATAACTAAGTTTGATTATAGGTTGTTACCCCCAACTCCCACAAGAGTCGTTACTAAGTTGCATGATCAACTTATCTTTCAAAACTACAAGCAATTTTCATTTCTGAAGCATATTCAGCATGAAGAGTTTTAGATAAATTATAAGGTTTTGGATAAGATATAAGCCTGTATAGATGTATATATTTATGAGTTGTATCTTTGTGATAAATTTGAAAAAGTGGAGTTGCAAAAGGTATGTGCATTTTAGATTTTAATAGGTGTTATTAAATTGCTTCTCAAGGAGTAAATTATTTATATCACCAACCATATTAAATGAAAGTACCTAGTCCTTAATATTCAAAAATCATTTGACACTTGTTGATATAAGTGAAAATGTCATAACTTACATAGTTTCAATTTCAGTTTTTTTGTTTTTCTTTTTTTCCTTTGGTACTGGGGATTGAACTCAGGGGCACTCGACCACTGAGCCACATCCCCAGTACTATTTTGTGTTTTATGTAGAGTGAGTCTCACTGAGTTGCTTAGCACCTCACCATTGCTATGGCTGGCTTTGAACTCGCAATCCTCCTGTCTCAGCCTCCCCAGCCACTGGGATTACAGACCTGCGCCACCGCACCCCACTTCAGTTCATTTTCTATAGGTGAAAGTAAGACTATTTAACTAATGGTTGGTTGACTTGTGAACAAATATTTAAATCTTTAAATATTGGATTAATTGGCTCTCATGTTTTACAAATACCTAGTTTTTGTTTGTATTTTGATTTATATTTTATTTATTATAATTTATTGTGAAGAAAGTTTTAATCTTTATATTCATATTCATCATTGATCCATATGGAATTTATTTTGCCATAATGGATTTTATTAGTCTTGAGTTGTTGCTATCAAAATTGTCATAAATTTAGCAGCTTTAAACAATGCAAATTTATTATATATCAGTTTTCTGAGTCAGAAGTCCAGGTCAGCTTAACAGGACTCTGGGTTCAATCTGGATGAAAATATTTGCTCAGGATTTCACTGGGCTAAAATCAAGGGAACAACAAGGAGGCACTTGGAAGAATCTGCTTTCCAAGTTCGTTCAGGGTCTTGGAAGAATTCAGCTCTTAGCATATGTCGGAGGTCCCTATTTCCTGTTTGTCAGAAGAGGGGCTCTTCTCAGCTTTTAGAGGGGCTTTTCTCACCTTCATTCTGTCATGCGGCCCTTTCCACATATGGTAGTTTCTCCTTCAACATCCACAGTAGAGCATCTCCTGCAGCTTCTAAACTCTTGACTTGACTTCTGTTACTTCTCTTCTGTCTTTGAGGGTTTATGTGATTTCACTGGGAGCACACAAATAAGCCAGGATAATCTCCCCATCTTGAGGTCAGTCTGGCCATATAAAACACATAACAATTATAAGAGCAACTTTGGGCAAAGATTTTAAGAGACATTTTACATTCTGCCTTCTATAATGAGGATGGCTCCTCCTCCCACACCCCTACCCCCCACCCCCTAGATTTCTAGCCAGTAGTCCCCAGATTATTTTAATTAAATCACTAGTAACAAGCCTCAGCCTCCCATTGCTGCTGGGATTACAGGCATCCATGCCTGTCTTTAGTAGTTGTTCTTATTAAGAGATAAAACCCACTCTGGCAATTTGTCTTTTAATTAGCTTGTTTATTCTATCGATATTCAAAGTTTTTAATTGTGGAGTTTGTTTTTTGTTTTTCTGAGTATCTTCTTCCTCTTCCTCCTATCCATTCTTTCTGGGATTGCTTGGGTTTTTATTCCTTTTTAAACTTCTGGTGGTTTGAAAACTAATTTTATTTATGTATCATAAAATTGCCATTAAATACTTAATAAGTACATCAAATATGTTAGCATCTCTAATATTTTTCTTCCTTCTGAATAATAATTAGAATTTAATTTGAATCAACTCTCCCAGTCTGCATATTTCTACATTGTTTTTCTCTCTTGAAACTAGTCATTTTAATTATTTTATGAACTAAGTATTTCAACTTAGTTTGCAAATATCTTTACTCGTGCTTCCTTTTTGTCTTACTTGTTTTTGTGTCTTACTTGTTCCTTGGAGCATTCAATTTTCTCAAGTACACCTTCTTGGAGGGAGACAGACAGAGGTAAACTCCTTCAATAAGGGTTGAAGTAAAGCTTTAGAGGTAAAATCCAGTAACCTTCCAAAAGGTTAAGAAGTGAACTCCTTTAGTAAGGGAGAAATAAACTATCAACCTTTGAAAACTTTATTTCAACCTTCTCTTAAATTGCATTTTAGAGGGGTTTATTTTCATTCAGTGCTTTCAAGTTTTCATCTCAAAAGCAATACTAGGTAAATCTATTATTAGTCTAATTGTCAGCTATTGTCTTTAGTTCTGCAGGTTACTTTGTTTCCTAGAAGTTTCACTATATCTAGGTTTTTATTTATTTGTGTGCATCTCACTTGGGACTTGTCATTTTTCCAGAATCTGATGATCATGACTTCCATCAATTCTTTTCTTTTTTTTTTTTTTTTTTGGTTCTTTTAAACTTTCATCAATTCTTCAAAAAAAAATCAGCTTTTATCCCTTCATAAAGTGCTTTATTCTCAATTCTATCCTTCTAGAATGTTTAGGAGATGCATTTTGAAATATCTCATTCTATCACCCACATGTTAACATCTATATATTCAGAACCCAACAGTGTCCTGCATATAGCCAGTGCTCAATAAATATCGGTGGAACAAGTGAATTAATTATTTATACTGGACCCATCATGGAAATCACAATAAATGCATTAGTCCAAGTAAGGAACTGGACATCTCCTTAAAGCCCAACTTCCTAGTAGCTGAATCTTCAACCTGGTAGCCAAATTCAGACACAAAACAGCAAAGTTGAAGATCATTTACTGACAGGAACCAACTGTTGAAGTATACCACTTGGGAGAGTCAGGATGATACCAAGATTTGTTCTCTATTTTGAGGAATTTGCATAAAATGTCTCAGAAAATATGTTGCACATCAACATAGTGAACATTAGAAATCATATGAAATCAGGATTTAGTTTGTGTTTCAAGTTTCCTTTTGGACACTTAATATAGATCAGAATTAAATAGTAGTTCTCTGGCATCAATATTTTTTATAATTACATTGCGGTAAAAATTGAAGTAATTTGCCCAAAGTCACACCATTAGTTAATTGGCTAAAGCCAAATTTGATCCTATGTCTGCCCCAGGGCCTGTACTTGTCCCTCACACCCTTCCACTTTGACTAAATGCTGCCTTCTGGAAATGCTCAGAAAACAGAACCAATTCCCAGTTAGACAGGCAGTGGTCACTCAGTACTTTACTCTGCAACACCTGAGCCATGACATTGCAACTTATTGATTGCTAATAAAAATCATCATTCTCAAAAAAAAATTCTTCATTCATTTATATATATTATTGCATGAACTCCTCCTCTCACCATATCCATGAGAAGAAGCAGAAAGATAATTACTTCACTTTACAGATTAAAAACTTGACAGTCACAACAAATGAGGTGCTTCTTCCAAACTGACAACATAAGCAAACAGAAGAGTGAAAAACAGCTCAGATTTCAGCTTTACTTTTCTTTCCCAAAGACAGAAGGTGTCAGTGGGGTGTACCCTTCATTTTCACCTACAGAATATTTATCTTAATAAAAATCTTTTAACAGTCAGGCATGGTGGCTCACTCTTGTAATTACAGAGATTTGGGAGGCTAAGGCAGGAAGATCACAAGTTCAAGGTCAGCCTGGGTAACTTATAGAGACCTTATTTCAAAGTAAAAAATAAAAAGGGCTGAAGATGAAGCTCAATGGTAGAGCACCCCTATATTCAATTCCCAGTCCAAAAAAAAAAAAAAAGTTAAACAACAAACTTACAGACATTATAATCAAATTCTTTTTTCATATTTTGAACTGTGGGGAAATTGTATTTGTGTATCATTTTTTGCTTCATTTACTCACTCAAAATTTTACTGACTTTGTTATATCCCAGGTGTTATGTTAGTTATGTGTATAATAAAAATATCTAGGTATTTTAGCAATTTGTTTCATATTAAATGAGGCCTCAGGTGTTGTTCTTTTAAGATTAATAAAGAAAAAGTTTTACTTAATTAGCTGGCACATGTAAATTAACCACTTTCCTCCACTACTATCGTGGACCTCACATCAGTAGATATTCTAATAGAAATTGTTTAATCAGAAAATGTTACTGAAATTTAACATGAGTGAATAATTTTCTGCTGCAAGTTTACATCTGCTAAAATATGATTATGAAAGTGAGTTAGTCTCTAATAAAAAAATCTGAAAATGGGGTTAAGGATCAAGCCCACTGTTATTATGAACTAACCCAATATCAATAAAAGACATCTTTAAAATGAAAGAAATAATTCAAGTGACCTAAACACATAAATATTTTTATTCCTGAGATTAACCACATGGACATCCATATTGGGATTGTTTGGATTCTAACAATCTTAGGTTAGGATCCTTTGAAGCAGTATACAAAGGAAGTAAAGCAAAGGACCTAAGAAAAAATTGCTCATAATGAAAAGAATAAAGCTAAAACTGCCACTCAGAGAGTGGACAGTGCCTCCTCTTGCTGGGGACAAGCCAAAAGGAAATCCAAGATGTACCTGTGTCATAATTATTCAAGTTCATTCCTTATCACATGGAGTCTAACTTGTCTTCACTTAGCAGGATAATATAAACAGATGTGCTATTGGGTGATTCTAGTAATTTTGATGTGGCACATTTCTAGAGAATATCTAATCGATATGTTTACTTTACCAATCTTATGTGCACACACATATGTACACATAAACAGTCTTGGAGATAATTCTGAAAGGAAAGAAAAGAGATCATCAGAGCTCATAGTTCATATCAATGCATATCACCCAGCTCAATGGAAAGCCATGTGCCCCAGAATGCACAGAAGGTACTCGATGTTCCAGAGACTGTCACTGTCAGCTCTAGTGATTTGATTTTGAAATGGTAAAGACCCTAACATGCTTTTCCAGTTCTAATAAGTTTTGGTAAAACTTTTCAGCAGTGTCTTCATCTATGTCCATCTGAAAAAGAAGGAGGAAAAAATGACAAGAAAGAAAAAATAAAACAAATACCATAAAAGGATAACATACTACATATGTAAGAGAACTAAAAATAAAGAAAGGATCTAGAAGAAAAGTCATGGTGGCTGCCATGTGAGGATTATTAGGAAACCTGAGAATATTAAAAACTCTTCATTTGAACTCCAAAACTCACCAAATCTACTGCTGCTCACATTAAACAGTAAGATTGAAATAGCCGAGTATTGCTATCTATCCTGACTCCTCTGTACCAGTAACAGAAGATACCAATGATGGAAAAAAAGCACAAAAGAGGAAAATAAAGAGTATTTAGAATTTCCAACAGCTACTCCTAAGATCCATCTTCTTTTATAAAAGAGCCCTTGTTTTTGCTGAGCCCACAGTCATCCAGACAAGAGACTACATATTTCCTAGCTTCCATGGAAACTATAGGTTCCATGTGACACTATTCTGGACAATGAGAGTCTCCTCAAAAGAATAGGGCATCCCTTCTTTTCTTCCTCCCTTCATACTCTTTATTTTAACCAGAAGGATGAGGGACATATCCTAAGGATAGCAGATCAATAACAATAGGAAACCTGGATGTCTGACAATTTGTAGAGCTGCCGTGCCAACCTGAGGCTGCCTTTCTCCAAACTGCTTTTACATGAAAGAAATCTAAGATTCTATCTTGTTTAATTCACTATTATTTAAAATTTCTGTGTTTAAATAGAAAATTCCATTTTTGACATTTTTTATTAGTGCATTATAGTTACACATAATATTGGGATTCATTATGACAATCATATATACTTGGAATGTAATTTGTTCCACTTTAGTCCCCAACATTTCCCCTTTGCCTTCCCTTCTCCTTTCCTCTGTTCCCCTTCCTCTACTCTATAGGTCTTCCTTCTGTTTATAGTTTTCTTAAGTTTTTAATTAGTGTTTTATGAATATACATAAAGGTGAAACTCACTGTGGTATATTCATATATGTACATAGCATAATGTGATCAATTTCATTTGGCATTTCCTCTTTTTTTGCATTCTTCCTTCCTCCCCCTCACTCCCCTTCCTCTGCTACACTAATCTTCCTTCTATTTTCATGGGATTACCTCCCACACACACTGTTCCCACCCTCCTTATTCCCCTTCCATTGCTTTCACTGATCTCCCTTCTATTTTCTATTTTTCTAAACTTTATGACATACTACTGACATATAGACAAAGATCACTCCCACTTATCTGACTTACAGAGATGACTTATTTTATCTGTTTTTTAATATCACCCTTTTTTTCCTCCCTTAGTTGGGTCTAGTTTCTGTATATAAGGGAAAACATTCAACCCTTGACTTTGAGTCTGACTTATTTCACCAAGTCTTATATTCTCTAGTTCCATCCACTTACCAGTAAATGCCAAATTTTCATTCTTCTTTATGGCTGAGTAAAACTTCATTGTGTATATGTACCACATTTTCTTTATCCATTTATCATTTGGACTGGTTCCTTAAATTGGCTATTGTAAATTGAGCTATTATAAACATGTATGTGCCTGTATCACTATAGTATGCTGATTTTAGTTCTTTTGGATAAATATAAAAGAGTGGGACAGCTGGGTCATATAATGATTCTATTTCTGGTCTTTTGAGGAATCTTCATATTGCTTTCTAGAATGGGTGTACTGATTTGCTGTCCCACCAATAATGTATAAGTTTACCTTTTCCCCAATATCCTCACCAGCATTTACTATTTGTATTCTTGATGATTACCATTCTAATTAGAGTGAGACGAAATTTCAATGTAGTTTTGATTTGCATTTCCCTGACTGACAAAGATGCCAAAAACATACACTGGAGAAAAGAAAGCCTTTTTAACAAAGAATGCTGGGTATCCATATGTGGAAGAATGAAACTAGATCCCTACGTTTCACTCTGCACAAAAGTCAATTCAAAGCAGATCAAAGACCAAGGAATTAGACCAGAAATTGAAAATGCTAGAAGAAAACATAGGCTCAATATGCCAATATACTGGCATAACCAGTAAAACTGAGGATTAATAAGTGGAATAGCATCAAATTAAAAAGCTTCTGCACAGAAAAGGAAACAATTAAGAGCATGAAGACAGAGCTTATAGGATATGAAAAGATCTTTGTCAGCTGTTCCTCCAACGAGGGATTAATATCCAGAATATATAAAGAATTCAAAAAAATGTAATGCCAAAAAACAAACAAAAAACCAAATAACCCAATCAATAAATGAGCAAAAGAACTAAACAGACACTTCTCCAAAGAAATACAAATGGCCAACAAATACATTAAAAAATGTTCAACATCCCTAGCAATCAGGGAAATGTAATCAAAAATCACATTTTAGCTGTCACATACACATTTCTAAATAATGTGTAAATAACACATTTCTAAATAATGTATGTAAAACACTTTCAGCCTCTATAAAACAATAGTAGCTCTTTCTAAAAGCAATGCAGAGCCTAAAATTCAAAAGCAGGCTCTTTCTTCACACAATTGAAGGACTAACAATTAAAGAAACTATTTAACACTTTGGAAATGACATTTATATTCATTCAACCGCATTACAATTTTTCCATATTGGAACTGGAAGAGGCATTAGAGATCTCTTCTAGTCCAGCCCTAACTTTTAACAGAGGAGAAAGATGACATCCATGAATTAAAACATTTTCTTCCATGTATTTCCATAAAACACTAATGAATTAGTTTGGTTTATAGAATTAAATGCTGTCTCCTCTTGAGATAAAAAAATCACTCCCTCTAGGTTACTATATACTATGCTAAATTTAAATAATCTCGGCAACCTTGAAAATAAACTCATTAACTTATAACAGAGTTCCCCCAAAATGTATTCTTTGGAACGTTGAGGGTTATATAAAATTGAGGGGAAAACATTCACATCGTCAAGAACAATTTGAAAAAACCAGGATTAAACATGTCACATTTCTAAACTATTTGAACTTCCAAAAGCTTTTAATGAGCTAATGTGCATTCTGGAAGTCCTAGAAAGAGAATAATATGAAGCATTACTCAAATTTACTTGTTCAAGAAAATGCTTCTTGGGGCGGTTCCAAGATGGCGGCCTAGACAGTCCACTCTGCGCTAGGCTCTCAGGGACCAAAGCTGGAAGAGGTGGAGGTGCCGTTTTCCAGCCAGCTTCCTGGCATCATTCTGCAGCTCAACATCCCACGCAGGAATTTCGCTCGTGTATGTGTGAGTACAGGATTACCGGGAGGCAGCGGTAGCCAGGAGGCGTGGCTTCAGCGCCGGCCGCAGAGGCGCGGTTGCAGCCTGGGCCTTGGCCCAGGGCTCCGGCTATCCGAGACTGAGACTGGAAGTAGCGGGGTGCCATCTTCCAACCAGTTTTTTGGCAGCTCTCTGCGCCTTGCCGCCCCACGCAGGAGTCTCGCTCGTGTGTGTGAGCGCAGAGCCACCGGGAGGCAGCGGTAGCCGGGAGG
>PVHX01014960.1:0-47066 GCA_004024805.1 Geosciurus inauris | reverse complement strand
GTATTTCCAGACATTTTGGTTTATTCTTAGTTTTTAACTTGACTGGGTTTCTCCTTTGATTGGCCTTTAGTGTAGCTCTTCCCTCTGCAAGTTTTCATTATTGTTTTTTATTTCCTCCTCATGGAATATTTTGCCAAGAATGTTCTGTAGTGCTGGTTTTCTTGCTGTGAATTCTTTTAATTTTTGTTTATCTTGGAAGATTTTTATTTCATCTTCAAATCTAAAACTTAATTTTGCTGGATATAAGAGTCTTGGTTGGCATCTGCTGTCTTTTAGCACTTGGTATATGCTTTGCCATGATCTTCTTGCTCTCACGGTCTGGGTTGAGAAGTCTGTAGTGATCCTAATTGGCTTCCCTCTGTATGTAATCTGATTTCTTTCTCTTGTGGCTTTTAAGATTCTCTCCTTGTTCTGAATGGTAGGCATTTTCATTATGATGTACCTTGGTGTAGGTCTGTTGTGATTTTGAACATTTGGTGTCTTGTAAGCCTCTTGAATTTGATTCTCCAATTCATTCTTCATATTTGGAAAGTTTTCTGATATTATTTCATTGAATAGGTTGTTCATTCCTTTGGTTGGGAGTTCTATGCCTTCTTCTATCCCAATAATTATCAAGTTTGGTCTTTTAATGTTGTCCCAAAGCTCTTGGATGTTCTGTTCATGGCTTCTTACCATCTTCACTGTGCGGTCAACTCTATTCTCCAGGTTAAATATTTTGTCTTCAGTATCTGAGGTTCTGTCTTCCAAGTGGTCTAATCTGCTGGTGATGCTTTCTATTGAGTTTTTTATTTGGTTTATTGTTTCTTTCATTTCAAGGTTTTCTGTTTGGTTCCTTTTCAGAATCTCTATCTCCCTATTGAAGTGATTTTTTACTTCCAGTATTTGCCTGTGTATCTGTTTATCGAAGTGATCTTTTACTTCCTGTATTTGCCTATGAATCTCTTTATCAAAGTGATCTATTGCTGACTGGGTTTGCTCTCTTATATCATTCTTTAAGTCACCGACCATTTTAATTATGTACATCCTGAATTCCTGTTCTGTCATTCCTCTTGCTGTACAGCCCATGGATTCTAGGAGTGTAGTATCTTGGTTTGTTTGAGTCACTTTCTTCCCTTGTTTTCTCATGATGTTTGTGTGTCTTTTCTTCTAGCTCTGCTGATCCAAAGTGTTACAGTTTTAACTCCTCTATGGTTATAGTTTCCCTGGAGGGTTTCGTTACCTCTCCTCCACTAGGTGCAATTGTCCATTGTTTGCTGGACTTTCCCGGCTGGTATCCTTGGTACTGGTCCCAGGCCAAGGTGAAACTCTGGGCTGCTGGTGGAGTCGCTGTTCCACCGTGGCCAAGGTTTGCTCCCAGGTGTTCACCGGCGTCCCCTGGTGTGTAGGAAGTTCCGCCGTGTTAGAAGGTGGTCCACAAAGAACAATAGCTGGGTTCCGCTCAGGAGACAGTCGGTCCACAGTAGTAAATGCTAGCGGTCTCTCACGGTTGGTTGGGTGCTTGGCCAGGCACCCTGTGCGGAAGCAGGCCCGGCACGCCTGGGGTAAACTCCGGGCTGAAGCCCTGGGCCGGATCCCCCACCACAACTGCACTCCACCAGTCGGTGCCGAAGTCACTCCTCCTGGCTACCGCTGTCTCCCGGTGGCCCTGCGCTCACACACGTGAGCGAGACTCTTGTGTGGGGCGGTGAGCTGCAGAGACCTGCCCAAGAAGCTGGTTGGAAGCTGGCACCCCGCTACTTCCAGTCTTGGTCTCGGAGTGCCTGAGCCCTGGGCCGAGTCCCCTGGCTGCCACTGCTTTCTGCCTCCCGGCTACCGCTGCCTCCCAGTGGCCCTGCGCCCACACACGCGAGCGAGACTCCTGTGCGGGGCAGCAAGCCACAGAGAGCTGCCAAAAAACTGGTTGGAAAATGGCTCCCCGCTACTTCCAGTCTCAGTCTCGGAGAGCCGGAGCCCAGGGCCGAGGCCCGGGCTGCAACCGCATTTCTCTGGCCGGCGCCGAAGCCACGCCTCCCGGCTACCGCTGCCTCCCGGTGACCCTGTGCTCACACACGCGAGCGAGACTCTTGCGTGGGGCGGCAAGGCGCAGAGAGCTGCCAAAAAACTGGTTGGAAACTGGCACCCCGCTACTTCCAGTTGTAGTCTCAGTCTCGGATAGCCGGAGCCCTGGGCCGAGGCCCGGGCTGCAACCGCGTTTCTCCAGCCGGTGCCGAAGCCACGCCTCCTGGCTACCGCTGCCTCCCGGTGATCCTGTACTCACACATACGTGAGTGAAATTCCTGCGTGGGATGCTGAGCCGCAGAATGATGCCAGGAAGCTGGCTGGAAAACGGCGCCTCCACCACTTCCACCCCTGGTCCCTGGTCCGCAGAGTGGACTGTCTAGGCCGCCATCTTGGAACTGCCCCTCTTTAATATATTTTTGTATGTTATTTGGCAGTATTTTTAAAGAACTTTTGCGTCTATGTTTATCAGGGCTATTGGTCTGAAGTTTTTTTTTCTTTGATGTGTTTTTGTCTGGTTTTGATATCAGGGTGATACTAGCTTCATAGAATTTAACTTGAAAGTGTTCCCTCCTTTTCCTTTTCATGGAATAATTTGAGGAGGATTGACGTTAGTTCTACTTTGAAGATCTTGTAGAACTTGGCTGAGAATCCATCTGGTCCTGGGCTTTCCTTTGTTGGTAGACTTCTGAGGTGGCTTCGATTTAATTGTTTAAAATTGATCTGTTTAAGTTTTCTTTGTCCTCCTGATTCAATTTGTGTAGATCATATATCTTGAGAAATTTGTCAATGACTTCAAGATTTTCTACTTTATTGGAGTATAAATTTTCAAAATAGTTTCTGATTATATTCTCTATTTCAGTATTATCCATTGTGTTATTTCCTTTTTCCTCACAAATTTTAGTAATTTAAATTTTCTCTCTCTTCATTAGTTGGTTATTTATTTTATCAAAGAATGAATTTTTGTTTTGTTGATTTTTTGAAAATTTTTTTGTTTCAATTTCATTGATTTCAGCTATGATTTTAATTGTTTCCTGTCTCCTACTAGTTTTGATTTTGATTTGTTTTTCTTTTTCTAGGGCTTTGAGATGTAATGTTAGGTTATTAACTTGGTGACTTTCTATACTTTGAATGAATGAGCTCAGTGCAATGAGCTTTCCTCTTAGAACTGTTGTCATAGTGTCCCAGGAATTTTGATATGTTGTGTTGCTATTCTCATTTACTTCTAAGCATTTTTTTAGTACATCCCTGATTTCTTCTACACCAATTTGTTGTTCCATAGCATATTATTTAGTCTCCAAGTGTTAGAGTAGTTTCTATTTTTTTAATCCTTGATTTCTAATTTTATTCCATTATGATATGATATGATATAATATGATATAATACGATATCTTTTTGTATTTGTTAAGAAGTGCTTTGTGGCCTGAGATATGGTCTATTTTAGTGAAGGATCAATGTACTGCTGAGAAAAAGTGTATTCAGTCCTTGATGGATGAAATATTCTATATATGTCTGTTAAGTCTAAATTATTAACTGTATATTTTTTTAGTTCTATAGCTTCTTTTTAAAAAATATATTTATTTTATTTTTATGTGGTGCTGAGGATTGGACCCAGTGCCTCATTCATGCAAGGCAAGTGCTCTACTGCTGAGCTACAATCACAGCCCCAGTTCTATAGCTTCTTTATAGTTTTTGTTTGGAGGATTTATCCAGTACTGTGAAAGATATGTTAAAGTTACCCAATATTATTGTGCTGTGACCTATTTGATTCTTGAAATTAAGATGGATTTACTTGGTGTATGTAGAAGCTCCATTGTTTGAGACAAAAATGTTTACAATTGTTATGTCTTGTTGATGTATACTTCCCTTAAATAGTATGAAATGTCCTTCTTTGTCCCTTCTGATTAACTTTGGCTTGAAGTCCACTTTATCTGATATGAGGATAGAAATCCCTACTTGTTTCCAAGATCCACTTGAAGATCCATCCTTTTACCTTTGGTCAGTGGATGTCTTTGCCTATGAGGTGCATCTCTTGGAGACAGCATATTGTTGGGCCTTCTTTGTTAATTCAGTCTGCCAGTCTATATTTTTTCATTCACATGTTTAGGACATTAACATTCAAAGTTATTATTAAGATATGAATTATGCTCCTAGGCATTTTGATGAAGAAATCATCAAAATGATTTTAATCATTTCTATATTTTGAATGAATAAGCTCAGTGCAATGAGCTTTCCTCTTAGAACTACCATTGGTCATTTTTAATTTTAATTAGTTTATCCTTTGATTGAGTATTCTAATGTAGTTTCTCTCTTTGCTGTTTTCACTTCTTTTATTTTTTGTTTCTTCATCATGAAATATTTTATTGAGTATGTTTTGTAATGCAGGCTTTCTAGTTGTGATTTTTTAAAATTTCTATTTATCATGGAAAGTTTTTATTTCTTTGTCAATTCTGAAGCTTAATTTTACTGGATATAATATTCATGGCTGGTATCTATTTTCTTTTAGAATTGGTATATATTATTCCAAGGTCTAGCTTTGAAGATCTGGGTTGAGAAATCAGCTGAGATCTGGATTGGTTTCCCTCTAAATGTGACCTGTTGTTTTCTCTGGAAGCCTTTAAAATTGTATTCTTATTCTGTATGTTTGGCATTTTCATAAGGTACCTTGGTGTGGGTCTGTTGTGATTTTGTGTACTTGGGGTCCTGTAAGCCTCCTATATTTGATTTTTTATTTCATTCTTCAGTTTTGGAATGTTTTCTCATATTATTTTACCAAAAAAATTGTTCATTTCATTGTTTTTTATCTCTGAGCCCTCATCTATCCCAATACATCTTAAATTTGGCCTTTTCATGTTATCTCACATTTCTTGGAAGTTCTGTTTATGGTCTCTTAACATATTTTCTCTATGGTTAACTTTATTTTCAAAATTATATATATTATTTATTGCCTGAAACTCTGTCTTCCAAGTGGTCTAGTCTTTTGGTAATGTTTTCTATTGAATTTTTAATTTGGTTTATTGCTTCCTTCATTTTAAGGATTTCTATTTGAGTTTTTCAGACTCTTTATACCTTTAGAAAGCTATCTTTTATTTACCTGTATTTTCTCTCTGATTTCACTCTTTACATTGTCCTTTATCTCCCAGATCAATTTACTATATACATTCTAAACTCCTTCTCTGGCATTTCTTCCACTGTGGTGTCAATGGATTTTCTTATTAGAGTATCTTGCTTTGCTTGGGGCATATGTTCCCTTAATTTTTTCACAGACATATTTCTGTTTCTAACTATCTAACAGTATGAACCTGAGGCAGCAGAGTTTCTACCCTGTGGAGTTAGGGTGTCCCTGAAGGTTTCCAGTAACTCACAGTTTAGGGAAAGACAAATAATGACAACAACCAATGCAAACAATATACAGTAGTAAACCAAATAGTTCCTGCTATAACATCTGCAATGTTAATTTTCACAATAAACACAAATGATATGATAAGTTATTGCCTACAGTAAAAACAGTAAGTTTGCAAAAGGTTTTACAATTTTGAATGATGGAGAGGGAGAGAACAGAAGTCATGTAGGATGTGATGATTACTAGGAAGGAGGAGAGAAGATAGAAGTAAAAAATTAAAAGAGTGAAAGAGAGAGCAATATATATAGGGTTTTAGCAGAAGAAAAGAGAAAGAGAATCAAGTGAAACAGGTAAGTGAGAGAAAAATATATATAATGTAAAATTTTAAAAATGAAATACAAAAATAAAAGAATACACAACAGAACTGAAATATACTAATAAAACATCCTAGTCTTCAAAATATTGATCCTTGAAAAATTACTGGCTTCAAAAATGCTAGAAATGAGAAATAAATATGAGTATGTATAAGTGTCTATGAACTATTAAGGTAACAAAGAGAGAAAATAATTTAAAAAAATCTTAATGAAAAGGTCAAAAGATTCTCAACTTCCTTTCTCAGCAATGTTAAGTGGGGTGCTCAAGTGTGATGCTTGCTCCACCCTGAAGGTGGGGTTGCTTGAGTGAGAGGGGAAAGCCTGTAGGTGCAACTCCTGGAGGTAGGATTTAGGCTTAGATGGGCTCCTGGTTCTTCTCTGTATGCCCATTGGTCTGAGATTTTTAACTCAGCACACCTCCATGGCACAGCAATTGCTGCACCAGGCTGGAAGACTGCACCACAGGAATCTCCCCTGGGTTCTACTCATGCAGTGGAGAAACCAATTCTTAGTCCACTATGTCACCTGCAGACCCCACGTTTCCTGGTCTCGGATTCAGTGTGCAATCTCAATCTCTCCCACTACTGCCCTTTTGAGGAGGGGAGTAGTCCCGCAGGTAGCTGATTGGAGAGGGGGAGAGCTGGGGCAGAGGGTTTCCATGACCAGTTGTCCCCTGTTTAAACCTCTGTCCATGTTGGTTTGATTTTCTTCTGGTCAGTTAGGTACACTCTATGTCATGCAGTGTGTTTTTTCCCATCCTGTATTTCAGGCCAAATTTGAGTTTGCCAGGAATCAGGTACCCCTGCTAATGACCCTGGCACCTTGGCTGAAAAATGATTTCTTCCTCTGTCCTCCACACATAGCTGGGAGAGAGATTGGGCTTCTTTTCTGCATAAGGATATTGTGCAGCATGTCTTTCAGTTTAGTTGGGCAGCGTCTTTGATTTCTAAACTCTAGATATCCACACACTCCTCAGGTCTCCTAAAAACATGAATTCCTTTAATTTTCTTATCCCTCCACTTTGCTCACAGAGGGATCACTCTGGCTGGTGCCTTCAGCCATGGTAGTTGCAGTGGTACTGGGGATTTCTTCCTTTTTAAAAATTATATACAACTTCTTTAGTCCCCAATCTGCTTTGAATGTCCAGTATTAAATCCTAGCAAATCCCTACCCCCTTTTAAAATCTACTTTGCTGAAAAGCTGCTTTCTTGATCTCATACCCTTAGCAGCCAGAGAAGAGACCGTCTTTATTCTGCTATCTTGAAACCTGTCTCATAATAATGATTAAAATAATTGACTACAAAAATCCTTAACATTTGGAGCCTTACAGCCACAATATATGCATCCTATATGTTAAATATGAATTTTTATTGCATACTATAGAGAAAAACAAATTTTAAGTATAAATACATGTTGTAATATGATAATCTGGAAGAAATAAAATAGAAATAAATTTTCAAGAACTAAAATCAAAAGAAATTAACTTTCAATAAATGGCAAAAAATACAAATTTGTATGGTTGGGGTATCACTGATTGAAGTAATTCTGAAATAACCATTTCATTTAAAATGTCAATATTTCAAATTCATTAGAAATTTTATTTTAGAAGCTGAAAAAAATTCACTATTTTAAGACACACTTTAAGGGTCCAGCATGGTGAAGCAGACCTGTGATCTCAGCAGCTCAAGATGCTGAGATGAGAGGATCATGAGTTCAAAGCCAGCCTTAGCAACTTATCAGGACCCTGCCACAAAATAAAAAATAGGAAGGCTGGGATATGGCTCAGTGATTAAATTCCTTGTGTTCAATCCCTGGTACCAAAAAAGAAAATAAAGCAGACAGACAAACTTCAAGAATGTAAATGTTAGGTCAGACTCCAGACTCAGTGCTGCCCCCTGTAATCCTAGCTACTCAGGAGGCTGAGGCAGGAGGATAACAGGTTCAAGGTCAGCCTTTGCACTTTAGCAAGGTCCTGTCTAATAAAAAATAAATAAAAATGAAAAGGCTGGGGATTAGTTCAGTGATGGAGCACCCCTGGGTTAAATATCCACTACCAAAACAATAAAAAAGAATTTTTCAAAGGATGTATCTGCATGAGAGTAAACAGCATACAGACCCCTGAGATAATTCACTTATTCTTCTTATTTTGACCTAAAGAATTTCACCAAGTTTTCATTTATCAAAGCTGGCTTTCCTGTTATTCTTTAACATTATAGAAGGGAATTACATAAAATTTACTTTAAAATTTTTCAGCTGAAATATTCTGAGGCATGATCTAATGCATGAAGTGCTTCTCTCTAGTGTTTCTAGGTATGAAAAAACTTCTCTGTGGTTTCATAGTTAACTGAAATTACTTAGAACACAAACCTGGCTGCTGAATATTCTGGCATTGGAGTGTCATTCCTTCTCACATTCCTTACCTTTTATAAGGATAGGGCAATTCTATCAGAACCCAGTAAACCAATAAAGCTTGGTATTTTGCCCTGAATTAATTGATATTCAATAGTTATCCCAAAGGTCAAATTAAAAATGTGTGCATCACAACAAAGGCAATGAGAAGAGTCTTGGAAAAGCACTGGCCAGGGTCAATTTGATTACGATTTCAAAAATGAACTCACCTTCAAAGTGAAAAGATATTCAGGGGCAAGGATGATAAAGACACTGTCAGATCTGTCTTGGAAATCCAGGAAGAAGTAATGTGGTTGCCTACCATTGTGGAGGGAGGAGAAATATGGAGAGTTGAGAAATACACAGGATGAAAAAATGGCAAAGCTTGGTGATGAATTAAATGTGAATGTGTTGCGATGCAGGGGACATGCAGGAGAAGTTAATGGATTCCTGACATTGTCAATCAAGTGGCCATTCATGGAGAGAAAAACTGGCAGGAAGAAAAATGTAGGAAGAAAGGCTATGAAATTATTGAATTTGATATGGAAATGTTTGGTAGCATCTTTCATTTATGACAATAAAAAGAAACTTGAACAATGAGCAGAGAGATGGTGGCTGAAGCCAAGGCCGAGATGGGGTGACTCTGGGTGGGTCATCCAATAAAGATCAGAGGGTTTGGCAGATTGACACCAGGCAGGGCAGAAGGAAAAGGGGGAGATTTCACAGAAATATCAGAAGGAAGGGAGCAGGACAAGCTTTTTCTTTGTTTTGTTTTACCTGAGTCAGAGACAGGACATTGTCAAAACCATGTTTAATTCTGTCAAGGATTCAAGTAAGAAAGGGTGGAGACGTGGGTGCAGGACAGCCTGGGAAAGGCTGAGGCCAGTGGAGAATTGAGGAAGAGGAAGCCTGGGAAGAAGTAAGTGGTCATGACGCTTCCACGGCATTGACAGAGGGAACAAAGAGCTGGAGCCAAAGTGCCAAGCCAGGCAATGAGGAGGATCCTCTCCCCTTGACCTCCCTCATCCTCAATGAGAAGTATTGAGGACTTAAATACATATGGGAAACCTTGAGGAAAGATATCAAATCCTGAGGGCAAGTAGAATAATCAGCCTTCAATCCTAGGAGCTGTTTAAATTCCTTAACAAGAGAAAAGAAGGAAAGACTGTAGATGCATGCACATCAGTAGATGTTTTCATAGATACTGGAGAAGCTTGGCTCTGCACGGCTTCTTCTCCATGAAAGGAAGCTGCAAGGCCAGTGATTGACAGCAATGGGGGAAATGGAGAATCTGGTGTTCAGAGGAAATTAAAATAGGCTGCGTTGTTAATGATATTGACATAAATATTCCACACATTATTTCACAAAGAACCAAAGTTTGCAATCTGCTCTAATTATGTAATCCTTGCAGACCACCCCGACAGATGAAATGACAGGCAACATGAAAATAAACGGATGGGTTAGATTATATTTTTTATGTCCCTTTGATATGAATTTTTCTTTTCCTACCATATTTGGATAAATATAAAATATTTTTCTTGATATGCAATATTTTCAATTTTTAGACATCATTTTGAGATTTTTTTCACTCTAGGCTTATCTCCATTTACAATAGACATTTACATATAATGTTGATAATTTTCCAGAAACAAATCGTGGTAAGTATTTCTGAAGTCACAGGCATGGCACATTGCCTGGCTTAATTTTCTGTAAACACCGCAGTATGAAAAGTGGATTTTTAAAGAATAATTTTGGAAATATATTTCAGTGCAAACTTAGGGGAGAAAAGGTCTTACAACAGAATAAACTAAATAGATATTAAATAAAAGGATATAAACTTGGAAAATGCTTTCTGATGCTGACTCACTCACTTTATTTGGTACCTCCTATTTCTGTCACTTGCAATTTAACTAATGTGACATGTCATTTGTGGATGACATTTGTGATGTTGCTAAATTAATCATCTCTAGCATCCACAAACCCACTGCTTTCAAATTTCAGCTTCTAAATAGATTGTTATAACTCCATCAATCTAAACCTAAAGTTGGAGAGGGAAGTGGCAAAATTAAGGTTAGTTTGAGTCTAAATCATAATTTCAAAGTAATCAAATTTAACTCAGTTTTAAAAGTAGAAAGTAGCTGTTTCAATAATGTATTGATTTTCTCTGCCATATTGCTTTAGTAGCTCCAGATGCACACTATGTCATTTATTACATTTAGTTATTTTGCTCTTATGTGCTTGAAAGGAGCACTGAGAAGGACAGTGTGGCTCGAGTGAAATGAGGGCCCGGAGTAGGGAGTGAGGATGGGGGGATGATACAGCCAAGTGGATGAAATAACTTTGAAGTGCATCTTTTGCTGATTGGGAAGCTACCAAAGGGATTTGAGCAGAGAGCAATCACAGGATCTGAATTACCTTCAATAGCTTTCTTTGGCTGCTGTTTTGAGAAAGGGAGCATGGGGCCACGTGTGGAAACAAAAGGATGGAGGATACTCCAGCAGCTACAGTGAGGGATCCTGGCAGCTTTTAATCAGAATAGCAGTGGTGGAGTTGGAGAGAGTTAACTGGATTGATAATTGTTGTGAAGGCTCAGCTGATAAGCCAAATTGATTGGCTTTTAATTTGGATGGTGCATGAGAGATGGAGTTAACATATCCAATATTGTTGACTTGATCTGCAGAGAAGACACAATTGACATTTGCTGAGTTGGTGAAGAATGATGGATGAACAGATTTGAGGGAGAAATTCTGACTTAGGCTCTCCAGTGTGTTGAGTTTGAGATGTCTGCAGAGGTGATAAATTGGAACCTGGACATATATCCCAAGTTCAGTAGAAAATATAGGCTGGAAATAGACATTTAAAGATTGTCAGCTTTTTGATTAGTGCACAATGCCACCAGTACCTGTGAGCTGACCAACGGAGCAGATGTGTAAAGCTCACAGGGGCAAAGACAAACCCTGGGACACTCCAACATTCTATTCCGTATTCCAGCCTATCCAGTAAATTTTTCTAAAGATACATCGTGGAATTTCTTAGGGGACTATACTTTATTATCTTTAAAATTTGTATTTGCTCTGTCATAAACTTCTGAAATTTGTAAATGCAATGTACTAACTGGGCACAGTGGCACATGCCTGTAATCCTGGCAACTCAGGAGGATGAGGCAGGAGGATCACAAGTTCAAAGCCAGCCTCAGCAATTTAGCAAGGCCCTAAGCAGCTTAGCATGATCCTGTCTCTAAATAAATTAATTAATAAATTCATTACTTATATAAAAGGCCTGAGGGTGTGGCTCAGTGGTTAAGTATCCCTGAGATCAAACCCCAGTACAAAAAAAAAGTTAAATTTAAGAAATTAATACAATATACTCTCACCTTTTCCTGAATATACTACTTATTTTTAAAATTAGTGTATTATTTTATTCCCTAGTTTGTGTCCTCTTTTTAGTGTTTTCCCTACAACCTGGCATTCTATTTCTTAATTTTGATGTTAGCCATTTCTTTTTTTCCTTTTTTCTTGCTCCTGAGGTCTTTGAATGTTCACAGATCTTTGATTTTGCCATTGATAATGATAAGTGAAAGTAGAATTTTCTAAGTGTTTAGCGTAGATTTCCTTTACTGTTGTTTAGGAAAATTTGCATTCTGATTCCTTTGGACCATGAGAGGATTTATTGATTGACGTAGTTTCTTGTGGATTAAAAGCTAAGATTTCAGAAAGTAAGCCGGGACTATCAAAATTCCAGAATAAGTTGAATTTTATTTTGGTGACCCCAACTCAAAACAGTTTTACTCTTGCAGCTCACTATATTCTCTATCAAAGTGACTTTCCTTTTATTTGCCTTGGATAGACATCACACTACTTACCTTGCATGGTAATGGGTTGATGTGTGGAGACAGGTGGTGGTGAATTCTGTAGTATCCCTTGCTCTGACTCTCAACGCCTCGGAGCTCTCTCCAGGGCACCGACCATGATCTCTGCAGTGTTTTGGAAATCATCTCCTGCCCCTGTTACATTCCATTGTCACTAGGTTGGGGCACTGGCCTCTTCTGCTGTATGCTTCCTCTACTATTTCTGTCAGTTTATTGCTTTGCAGAAAATTATTTCAATGGATTTTATCTTTAAAACTACAGAAGCAGTGTTGGCTAAGCACTCAGGTAATGAATTCAGTAAAAAGCTTTTTGGGTTTTCTCTCTGTAGTTAATGACTTTGCAGACTAGAAAGTTGCTTATGCTTCTTTAAAATATGGTTCACTTTTCTGTAGAGCAAGGCTAATAATAATAGTGTATAACACATAGGATCACTACCAGCATGAACTAAGACAATGTATCAAGTTCAGTTCCTGGAGACTTGAACATACTAGTAATATTATCAGCATTAACAATGTCATAAGTAATCCTATTTTTAAATATTTGAATAGGCTGTATTATATTGTCTTCTATCTTCTAATTTATTATAAGATTATATACAAATTATATATGATTAATGAGGGAAAAATTTTACCTATACAATTTAGGGAAGGTATACATTCATAAAACAAAGCAGCATGTGTGTATAACTACATATCTTTTATATTTATCAAATTTCATATTTCTGCTGAAAACTTCTAATTATAAGAACAGGTATGGAGAAATATCACCATTTATGTTAATATAATTTTCAACTTCCTAGGTTTTTACCCATTCTTAGGTTTTTCGTAATTTTAGATATTTTTAGATGTTCTACATGTGTTTTACCAACCTAAGCACTATGTATGTAATATAACATATATAAATATAGATATTTCCAAAATTTTCCAAATTTGCTTCTGTTGCAATGAATTTAATATTTATACTTTATGTAAAATAGATATAACTATAAAAAGCACTGAAGTATTAATATTCAGGACTGAAAGATCAGAATAAATTCATTAATTTGGAAGTCAATTGACCCTTTGTTAGGAGTTTATGGAGGTAACTGAGTTTTGTCCATTCTTCATTTGAAGAATGAAATTGATGGAGACTTGCTGATTTTTTTCCTAACAAATTAATATTTTTCAACTATAAGCATTGTGATAAATGATTCAACTATAACAGTTACAATAGCAACAACATGGCCTATCAGAATCCACATGCAAAGTAAAAAAATGATTTAAAGGAAAACGAAAGATTAATGTGCATCATTCTGGAATTAAATTTTGTAGCATGTTGTGATTTAGTTCAAACTTTTCTTTTCAGTCTGACATTCTTCATGGTCAACATGAAAGTGAAATGGGAGGAATATCAGGAGATATAAAGGAAGAATCTACATTTCAAAACAGCAAGGATAGAGTCATCTGTGAGTTAAGAGCAGAGGTAAGATATTGGATAAAGGATGCAATATTATTAAATCATATTTGAAAATTACTAAATTTATATTATTTTAAATAGCACAATTGAGGTTCTTTTGGTTACTTGATGAAGGTGAGTGCTGCTTGTATAATAATAAACTTATATATAACTTAAGATGCTTTGGAATGATACTGCTAACTAGATGTGAGCTATCTGAATATTACAAAGGTAAAACATTTGAAAATAAAGCCATCCAATAGACCATACAAGTCTTATTATGAGTAAATATGTATTGAAATTCCATCATCTGCTGGATCATAGTGTTAACTTATTTTCAGAAGCAATGACGTGCAAGATATGTGGCATGCAGATTCTCGTGGAATTAGCAATGCTATTAGAAGCTAACAACACTGAGAGATAGGATAAATTCATATTGGTTATAGTTAATTGATTTATTTTCCATTCTGACTAGCAACTGCAGCAGACAAATTTTCATGGATTTGTAAACTCAGAGTGTTTTCCTTGTCTTAGATACAAAGCAGGAATTACTGTTCTTGGAGCTAGGAGGAGGGATTGAATTATTTATACTTCATTGAAAATTGTGTTGCATTAAAAATAGAAAATAACAAATTATTTATTTTATAACAGATGATTCTGAACAAATGCCTTGGATACAAATGTGTAGGAACAAGTTAGGAAATGGAATGAAGATGGTGAAAATATAGGCTGGGGGGGAAAGTGATTTGTATGAGGTACTTTGTTTCCTATAAAACTCTTCAAAGACAGAGCTCATGCTGAAGTGTATTTTATCTTAGACGAACAAAGTGCATTGGGAAGTATATAGATTTTGCAGTCAGAAGCAGCGGTATCATCTCCTGATTCTTTATTTTGGACAACCCTGTAAGCCCTTCTGTGTCTGATTTTACAGAGATTGGAGTGATAATGGTCACAGTCATTACATAGGAGTTTTAAAAACAAAAGTATGCTCAGGGAAAACTTGGTGGAGACAGTGTTTACGTGCTTTGGGATTCAGCTCAGCTGTTCTGGAGAGTCGGGGCTTCAGGTCTTGCCTGCACTGCTGCCTCGCTGTCCTAGATCTCTCTTCCTCAAGTCGTGCAGCAGGTGTTGGGATCTTGGTGTGCACCAGGAGATCCAGATGTGAAAGGTGACTGTTGAAAACATCGGGAAACTGATGGCTCTCGTGCCTTTTGTTTTCTAAGAGGCATCAAACCCTCAGGACAGCTGCCACTTTCTCTTGGCCCTGAGCTCTGAAGAGCACCCTTGATAATGCACTGCAAGACATGCAGCTAACCAGAAACAGGAGGGAGACATTAGACTGCTTACTGTAACTCTCCTCAAAACCAAGGTGCTGTGTGTGTGTGTGTGTGTGTGTGTGTGCATGTGTGTGTGTGTGTGTGTGATGTTTTTAAAGAGCAGTTTTAGGTTTACTGCAAAATTAGGTAGGAAATAGAGTTTACATATTCACCTGTCTCTGTGCAGATTTCTCTTCAGCCAACATGTCTCAGGATTATGGTTTTTATTAAAATTGATGAACCAATGTTGAGTCCAGTCAACTGAGTCCAGGGTTTCCATCAGGTTTCACTGGATGTTGTACATTCTGTAGGTTTTGGCAAATGTCTAATCACAAGCATCTACCATTGCAGTAGCATGCAGCATAGTTCACTAGCCTGAAACTCCCCTATGCTCCACTGACTTATCCCTCCCTCCCTTGAAACCCTGATAACCACTGATCTTTTCATTTTCTCCATACTTGCCTTTTCCAGATTGTCATACAGTTAGAATCATACAGTATGTTGTCTTTTCAGATGGACTCCTTTGAGCAATATGCATTTAAGTTTCTTTCACATCCTTTTTTGGTGGCTTGATAGCTCATTTCTTTTTAGTAGTGAATATTATCATATTGCCTATATATAGCACATTTTCTTTATCTATTCATCATTTGAAACTAATCTCTATTGCTTTCCTATTTTTTCTATTGATGTTTGTTTGTTCCTCTGCCTATTTGTCATCTGTGATCTTTGGCTAGTTTTGTGTTCATATCTTTTGTCAACTCTCAAATCAGTTTGTTTATTTTCTTGTGATTGAGCTTTAAGAGTTCTTTGTGTATTTTGTTTAACAGTGATCTCCAGATCTGTGTTTTGCTAATATTTTCTCCTAAACACATAAAATTTCAAGTGTATGCATTAAAGAGGATAAAGTGTAAATAAAATTTGCAATATTTATAAAAAGTTAACAACTTTATCCCAAAGAAGTTAATTATGATAACTCTTTTGAAAAATGATGTGATTATTTTAGGACGATCCTATCCAATTATTTTTATTTTAAATACTTCCATATCTAAGCATGTTTATTATAGAAATAGTTAGAAGGCATAGCAAAGTAAAAAAAAAAAATACACATACTTTTGCAGTGTATTTATGTACTTAAAATTATACATTTTCATGTTCACATAAAGTTGTGTAATTATATCAATTTTATTAAAATATAAGCCATTTTCTTGTTTTTAGATATACAATCAACACTGTAACAAGCAACCTCTTGCAAATACATACATTTAAAAATGGCTTAAATTCCTAGAAGCAGAATGGCTGGGTTAAGAGGATGTTTATTTTTGAAATCTTTTATACACACTGTCAAGTGCTCCATTAGAAACATTGTATCAATTTACATTCTCACTAAGTATATCTAAAAACTTTATTATCCACAAAGCAAATATTAAAGACTCAGTTACAGAGCAGAGGCATACCACCTGGGCAACTTGGGAAACAACTGGCAGTCTGGTGTTTTTCTGGGGTTTTCTTTGGGGTGTATATACTCCACGAAGATGCCAGCAGTCTGGGAGCATCAACAGGCAGAGACAGACAAAGAAACAAAAGCCGTAATGAAAATGTAATCTAAGCCTGTTTGCTCTTGTCAAGGGACCTGGGAAGGGTCAAGACAAACGCTTGAGCAGAGTAATGCTTGAGTCCAACCAAACTCACAGAGAAAAATAAAAGAGCCCTACCTCCACTCCTGCTGCAGAAGCTGAGAGGGGAGGACATGATCTCACCCTGATCAGAGGTAAGGAAGTTTCCCAGTCCTCCTGGGGAGGATGACACAGAAGACTGACTTGGAGCTAGGACTCTGTTATGGTTTAGGCAAGGTGTCCCCCAAAAGCTCATGTGGGAGACAATGCTAGAATTTTCAGAGGTGAAATGATTAGATTACGAGAGCCTTAACCTAATCCCTGGATTAATCCACTGAAATAGGTTAACTGGATAGTTACTGTAGGCAGGCAGGGTGTGTGTGGAGAAAGTAGGTCATTGGGGGTGTGCCTTTGGGGTGTATATCTTGTCCTTGGTGGGAGGAGCCTGCTCCCTGCTTCCTGACTGTCATGTTCTGAGTGGATTTCTTCTGCCTCCCTTCTGCCATGAATCCGGCCTCACCTCAGACCCACAGCTTTGCAGCCAGCCCACCATGGATTGAACCTTTGAAACCGTGAGCTAAAATAAACCTTTCCTCCTCTATGTTGTTCTTGTCAGGTAATCTGGTCACAGCAACAAAAAAGCTGACTAAAGTGGGCTTTCATTGCTGATTGGCAGTAACGAGGCCCCCAAGCTCTGGTGGTGTCAGAGGGTAAGGTCCACCAGGCAGCAAAAAACAGCTGTCACCTCCCAGCATTGAAAGGAGACCCTCAGTCAGGCATCAGAGAGGCCAAGTAGGGAGCCAGCCCTTCATCTTCCAGTGGTGTCAGTAGGACCCATCCAAAGTACAGCCTATAGGGTCCAGTTTTATGACATAATATCTCACATATCCAGAGCACAACTGAATGTTACTCATCATATCTCAAAGCAATCAATCAATAGATGTCTCCCCTGAAATGGCTGCAATATTTTAATTATTTTGCAAGAATTTTAGACAACCCTCAGTGAGCAAATGGGAGTGAAATACATTTCTTAAAAAAAAAAAAAGGAATTCTTTTAGTAAAGAAATTGAAAGTCTCAGAACATAGATGGAAGATACAATGAAGGAACCAATGGAAAACTTAAGAGCAAAGAGCACATTGAAAATGTAAAGATTATGAATGGAGGAGACAAAAAAGACTCAATGAACTTGCAGATAGACTAGTAGAAATGATCTTATCTGAACAACAGAAGAAAACTGGCTACAAAAAAATAGATCCTCAGGGACATGTGAAATATATAACCAAAAGTCTATGTTTGTGTATCAGCAACAATTATGAGAGAAGGAGAATTGGGCTACATAGTAATAAAAGGTGGGTGAAAGCGTCCCCAACTTAGGAAAAGGTCAAAATTACAGTCAAGAAGCTCAGCAAATTCCATGGAGCATAAATCCAAAGACACTCACATCAAGCCACATTGCAGTCCAACTCATGGAAAGCTAGGGGGACACCTTGACGTCATTGAGGTGGAGGTCTCCACCAACTGCAGAGACAAGTGTTCAGCAGACGGTGCACATCTCATCAGAAACCCTGGAGGCCAAGATGGAAGCAGCATGCAAGTGTTCAAGTGTAAAAGAACAGCCAATTGAACATTCAGTGCCTGGTGAAAACATTCTTGAGGACACCACAGAGGAAGGAATGTGCTTCTAGCAAATCAGCACATGAAAATGCGTCAGACATTTTTAGTCATCAAGGATATTCAAACAGAACTACAATGAGATGTAACTACATGTGTATCAGAGTGGCTAAAAAAAAAAAAAAAAAAAGCACAGTACTAAATGCCAGTGACAATGTAAAAACCACAGGGTCACTTATCTATTGTTAGAGGAATGTGAACCTATGCAAGCCAGGACAGTGGAGACGAGCTTGGCCATTTCCAACATAGCAACTATCCTATGATGAAGCAGATGAACTCCTGGGCATTTATGTTCTTAGGAAAGAAACTTACATGCTCATGAAACTCTAGGTAAATCTGTATAGTACTTTCATTTGTAAATTCCAAAACCTGAAAACAACACTTTGGACCTTTAATGAGTGAAAAATCAAACAAGCCATAGCTGAATATTCTCCAGCAATAGAACAGAGTGAACTCTTGATACGCAAACCATCTGGAGGAGTCTCCAGAGAAGAACATTGAGTGAGGATTATCAATCCCAAAGACTGCATAGTCTGTGACTCTATTTACAGAACATTTTTTGAAGCAACAAATTTAGAAACAGAGACAGATTTGTGGTTACCAGGGAGGCAGGTGTGTGGGAGTGACTGATGTGACACTTTTTGTGGTGATGGAAACTCTCTGCCTTTTGACTGCCTAGTCCATGTTGGATTGTGGTCGGGGAAAACAGGGAAAGAGGCCCATGGCTTTACCTGTATACCTTGCACATGTATGTGAATTGGCAATTATCTCAGAACAAAAATTCAGTTCAAACACCCTATTCCTCTTCCAAATGTGTACCAAGTTCCACATTTTTCATGTACTTTTCTGAAAATATGCATCCCATATTTTCTTACCATTCTGGGATCCAAGAGAGCCAGGTCTAAGATTTTATCTTAACAGTTTCTAGTGTTTAGGTTCTTAGTAATTACACGTGTTTTCTGAGTTTGTTTGCTCTTCTGCAAAACAGTGTTACTAGCTTATGTAAAAGATTAATTGATTCATATATATAATAGTAAAAATTGCACACTACAGGTAGTAGGTACCCAATAAATATGTTGTCCCTCTTTCCATTCAAATTTCATTTAGTATATTTTACATTGGCTGGATTATCCAGATTCTAGATGTTAGTAACATCCTACACTATCTTGTCAGAATGCTTCCACCTCCCTGTGGTTACCCTCTGCTCAACTGCAAGCTATTCTGAGTTTAAGGACACTGTGTTATAGCAAGTGCACTTCCTGCAGTTTCTGATGTTAAATAAATTCCCCAGTATTGTATTTTTTTTTCCCAAGCCAGATTTATGTACAGTGTTCCATGTATAGGTTGTTGATGCTTAGGATAATCTTTGAGAATTTTTTGGACAAAGACTCTGAATGTCTTGAACCAAAAAGAACATGAAGATATCGTCTAGTTCCTTGTTTCAGATGCCTGTTCTGATGTTAATGAATCACCCACAGTGGGCTCTCCTTGAGTGATCTCTCAGTGATACACTTTGTCTGATACTTTGTATTTAAATCTTTTCACATAGTACAATAAAATGTTCTTAAAATGGTTTGCTTTATTTCCCAATCCTAAATGAATGCAATGTGATATAAATTGAAGGTACCAAACACATCACTTTTTTTCCTGACTTTCAAAATGTCTACAGTTATTCACTTTTAAAATGCTGCTTCCAAATTGGAAACACAAGACTCAAATAGGTAAAATGTTAAATTTAACTTGTGATTATAAAAGTAGTCCTCTTTATTTTGCTTATGCAAGAGAAAACATAAACCTTTTGCTACACCTTTTTTTTTTCATACCCAGAAATAGTGTATTACTGATAGGGTCTCATAAAAGGGATTTTCTCCACATGAGTGCCAATAGGTAAGATTCTGTGTGCATAGACAAAATGCAGCAATAGAGGTATAAGAAATCCAAACCAGAGAATAGCATCAAAAATAACTAGGTGCATTCTCATTCATGTATAGTCATTTTCAGTCGTTATTCAACAATGATTCATCCAACATCTCCCATGCACTTAGTTTTGGGATCAAGCACTGAGGATTCCCTAGGGTGGTTTGGTATGGGGTCAAGCACTGAGGTCTCTGGGATGCAAGGTGGCCACAGGTGGATACACAAACAAGCCAGACGGTAAAGCAGTGTGTCATGTCTGATAGGTAAGGTGGAGAGATCTGTGCAAATACAAAGAGATGTCCAGGGTAAGCTGTGAAAGCTGAACGGCCATCACCCGGGTGAGGTACAAAGGCAGGCATATGAGAGGGCAGCAAGTGGGACAGCAGGACTGCAGTGTTAGCGGAAATCAGCATTACAAAGGGCAGTCATGTTCAGTACTAAAGGTGAAACAAAAAGTCCTTCCTTGTCCTCTTTTACTGCTGTGGATGTCAGGAAATGTGGATGTGGGAATATTTTGAAAATCAGAAGAGCAACATGATGTTTTTAGGTTAAGCTGAAGGAAAATGTAGAGGGCAGAAAAATATTTGTATTTTGTGTTAAAAATGAAAAAAAATTTATTTTAATATGTTTTCTTAAATTGTGAACTCTATCTTTAATACTTCAAATATTGTATAGTATCTAATGTGCTAGGACCTGGTAACTCAAGATTGTGGTAGAAATGGATCTGCCCTCAGAGAAGTGCCTTCAGGAAGGGACACAGTATTTATCAAAATCATAGTGCACCTTTCCCACTATCTTGACGCTACATAGCAGATGTACAGGAGAGTAGGAAGATTGACCTATTCAGAAATCTTAGATGATATACTGGGGATTTTATTTACTGATATGACTAAATAATATCATCTTTGACTAAAAAAGTATTGTATGATTAGAAATCTGGTATAATTATAATTTAATTTTCTGAGATAGTCACAGTAATTGTTGATCTGAATTGATTTATATCTCTCTTACCTCAATTCCTCTTACTGACATTACCCATTTTAACAAAGACATTTAGATTGCTGAGAACACTATGAATGTATCAGAAATGACTATCCAGTTTTGACACATGATTCTGTCATTTGCAAGCAGGTTAATTCAGATGCCTGTTAGTAATATGGATTTAAATATTCTGAGTTCATATTGACTAAACTCAGGGAACAAAATCTACAAAAGGATATTTGATATGAGTAAACCTTTAGAACAAAACAATAGCCTGGGGAAACTGAAAGTCACACTGTCAGAGATGGATACCTTTCTGGGCACTAGATACACTGCAGATGTCCAAGGATGAGACTATTATTTATCCTGCGTTTAAGCAAAATCTGATAGGTACTAACTTGAATAGTGGGTGAAACTCTGTGTGATAATTTATCCAGGAAATATCAGATGTCTTGAATGATGTATTTCTTTCAAGAAAAGTTGTGAACTATGTGGGGTGGACAAAAGTCCTTTGTTCAGATATTGCATCAGAAGTAGTCATTCTTGGTCAGTTGTGGTGGCGCCTGCCTGTAATCCCAGAGGCTCAGGAGGCTGAGGCAGGAGGATCACAAGTTCAAAGCCAGCATCAGAAAAAGCAAGGCACTAAGCAACTCCATGAGACTCTGTCTCTAAATAAAATACAAAATAGGGCTGGAGATGTGGCTCAGTGGTTGAGTGCCCCTGAGTTCAATCCCTGGTGCCAAAAAAAAAAAAAAAAAAAAAAAAAGTAGTCATTTTTTGATAGCCAGGTCTGTGGGAAACCTTTCTGGCTAAGTTGCCTTATTTAATTACAATTTGAGGTTTATTTCCATTACCAGTTAAGTTTCTTACTGGCTTCTGTGGGATGGAGAACCTTCCAATGAAGACGATGTGTATGGGAACCCAAGGGACTACATTAGTTTAAACTGTTAAATGATAGGTTTCTTAGATTAGTCTACTTCTCTTCAAAGTCCCACACATTGTGGTGCCCACTCCAGGACATCTAGTGTTTCTCAATGCCTTCTAGCTACACAAAACCTTCCCTGTGATGCCCTCCAGGTCTTATCCACTCTTTGAGTGTTTCTGATCTTCTGCAGTATGCATGGCACAATTCCTCCATGATGCTTTTCCTGCCTGCTGTGGGGCCACAATCAGACACAACACAAGATGCTGTTCACACTTCCCTATCATCACCGTCAATCATTCCTCCCAAGGCTTTGAATTCAAAACCAATTTACTAAAACTGTTGTAGATGTGTTTAACAAAGACACAAAGTCCTAGTAAAAGAAAGATTCTGCTATATTTTAGAGGAAATCGATTTAGAACTTTCCCATTACTATTCTCAAAAACGTTTTCCTTAGAAAACATATTTTTATACAAACAGATCTTCTGACAACGTATGCGTTACACCAAATGGGCAATTACCTTTCTCTTCTTTTGCCAAAATCTCAGGTTAATAAAAACAGGACATAAAAAGGCCTGTGAGTTTAGATGGTAGAGTTCTTACCTTCATTCTGCAATAGTTACTGGATTATACTGGCTGAGTATTCTTTATCCAAAATGCTTTGGACCAGAAATGTTTTTAATTCCAGATTTTTTCCCCCTGTTTTAAAATATATACATAATATGTCTTGGGAATGGAATTTGAATCTAAGCATGATAATCATTTATGTTTCATATGTACTGTATACCCATAGCCTGAAAATAAGTTTGTAGAATTTTGAAAATAATTTTATGCATGAAACAAATTTAGTGGTATGGAATTTTCCACTTGTCTGAAAAAATTTTAGATTATGGAGAATTTTGGACATTGGATTTTCAAATTAGGTATGTTTTACCTGTAATAGGTGCTGAACAAATGGTCAATGAATGGATGAGGAAAAGATAGATAAAGAAGATATTAAAAAAGGAAACTTTCTATTTTTAACATTTATGACATTAGAAAAAAAATCAAAATGGAGGGAGGGTATGGCTTTTTATGTTCATTTGGAATTTGGAAGGTGATTTGATGTGTTCTGTAATTGATTACATTCAATGTTTTCAAAACAGATTGGTCATCATTATGAGTTGAATGTTCATGCTCCCTGCCAGTAATTCCCTAGGAATTCATTCACTGAATTCCTAGTCCCCAAGGCCATGCAATTAGGTGGTAGGGCCTTTTGGAGGTGATTAGGTCATTGGGATGGGGTCCTCATGAAGGAGAATAGTGCCCTTATAAAGAACCCTCCAGAGAGCTAGCTCATCCCTCTACCATGTGAGCCTTCTGGGAGGAAGCACCATCCATGAAACAGAAACAGGCCCTCATTGGACACCACACACACTGCATCTCAATCTCACACTTCTCAGTCTTTAGTACTGTTAGAAATAAATTTCTGGTGCTTATAAACTGCCCAGTTTATGGTACTTTGTTACAGCAGCCTGAAAGACTGAGGTTGTTATTCATACAGATAGATAAATGTAATGGTTTAAGGTATAAAAATATAAAAATAATAAGTAGTCAAGTAAGTAATAAAGATAAACCTCATTTTCATGGACTAAGTATACTTTCAGTAGTTAATTGGATAAATTAATTGGCCTTCACATCTCGTTGAATTTGTTACTTATTTAATAGAGTAAGATTTTTCTTTCAAATACTACTGGAAATCCTTCCATATTTAAAATATTTAAAGCAGTGCAGAAAGCTATTAATTAGATAATTTTTATACATTTATGAATCAGTAAAACCTTGCTTGATTTATTTTTTCATCCTAGCAGACAGGTGGCTTTTGGAACAATTATTTTTAACAGTGATACATCATATTGGTTTTCATTTTTAGCATTGATCCGTTCAAGTTCAAAACAGCTGTTCTGGAATTGAGTATTATAGCCTGAGGGATTTTTATTTTCTGTGTGTTTAGCAATGATTCAAGTATCCTAGCAAAGGGAAAAACATTTGAGCCTCTGATTTTAGTCTTTCTAGAAATCTCTGCAACAGAAACTGCTTAACTATAGAAACAAATAAGAACAATGATACATCAAGACAACTATTCTTCATTGGTTAAACTTCTATCAACCAATGAGTGAAGGATACCATTTGGACATGTACAGAGATAGAAGAAAAAACAAGACAAAAAGGAAAGGAAGAAAACCTACTTAATAGATACACTTCTATATTAAATGCTGAAAAGTAATAGGAGGTGCATAAATATCTACTAAAATCTGTTTTTCTTCAGATTAAATATCAGTAGGTATTTATAGTAAATTTCATGTATGATTTATAGGTTCTAGGTGTCTTCTAAGTACATCACACATCAGATTTCATTTAATCAGCCCATCAATCTTAAGAAGGATGTCATGAGTAACTGCATGAGCCAACGGGTTTGGGCCATGAGGTTCCCAGACTTTTGAGGGAACATTTATCTGGGTGTGTGTGAGGGTGCTGTGGATGAGATGAACATCTGCACTGATGGACTGAATAGAGCAGATTACCCTCCCTAATGTGGGTGGGTCTTTTCCAATCCATTGGAGACCTAAAAAAACCCTAAAAAGGTTGAGAACATGGAAACTACTGCTGCCTAACTGCTTGAGCTGGGGCATCAATCTTTTGAATCTTCAGGCTTGGAGTGTGTTATGGTTTGGATATGAAATATCCCCCCAAAGCTTTTGTGTTCATGCAGGAAAGTTCATAGATGAAGTGATTAGGTTATAGGGCTGTCACCTAATCAGTGGACTAATCCATTTAATAGGTTAATAATTTAAATGGATCAACTGGATAGTAAGTGTAGGCAGGTGGGGCATGGCTGGAGGAAGTAGGTGCTGGGAGGTGGGCCTTTAAGATTTGTTTTGTTTCCGGAGTTTCAATCCCTCATTCTGCTACCTGACTGACAGAGCCGATCAGTTTTCCTCCCCGCAACCTTTCTGCCGCAATGTCTTTCCTCCCCTCAGTCTCAGAGCAATAGAGTAAGTCAACCATGGACTGAGCCAATGAAACTGTAAGCCCCAAATACACTGTTCCTCCTCCATGATGTTCTTACTGGATATTTTGGTCACAGTAATGAAAGCTGACTAACATAATCTGAAACATCAAATATTATGAAATCTCCAGCTTGATGACTATAGAAATAACATCTTCATAGTCTCTAAATATTATAAGCCAATTTATTATTTCTTTCTCTCCTCTTCCTTCCTCACCCTTCTTCTGCTTCCCTCCCTCCCACTGTCATATATATATATGTATATGTATATATGTGCATATGTATATATATTTATTTAGAGAATTGTAATGTAGAATGTATCATATACATTTTTTTCTTTTTGAAAAATGTGACAGCTGGAAACAGGGTAATAAAGTAACATGCCCAAGGCAAATGACAGAGTTAGAATTAAACAATACTACTTTGACCACTATGTGATGCTGCTTTGCACTACCAAAAATTAAGCAAATATTTTAAGCATTCATTCATCTTATGGTTTTGTAATTAATTTGCATATTCTTAGGAACATGATTTTCTATCCTAGAGTGCTAAGCAAAGTACATATAAATCAAGGCAAGGGTGTTATGATGCCTTCTAATATGCTGTGAACAAATAAGGATGCAATGTATGATTATAGGAACGCTTCATTTTTTTCAAAATAAATTTTAAAAATCTTTTAACCACAATTATTATTTCATTAATAAAAATCATCAAGCCAATCCTTAAAAAGCCAATCATAATTTGCACTGAAAGAGTAGACTTTACATGGTTTACTTCAGAAAATTTGAATTTGAGACACTTGAATAAAAAATACAAATAAACAGGAAATTTGAGTCACACAAAATACTGTAAATTCATGTGTTGTGGCCCAAAGAAAGTAGATGACAGGTTCCAGAACATTCCAGCATTTCTTTGGACCATGACTTTAGTTATATGATCCTTCTCCTAAGCAAGTCTGATTCTTCTCATTTCCTTAATCATCAAGCTCCAAATGCTAGTGGAGAAATGAGCCAAGTCAGTGGCAACTGATGGTGAAATATCCCTTTGTTGTTATCCTCACATCAAGCCCTGCATTTAAGCAGATTGATTCTTTCTGTTCTATTCTTTCTTTCTAGTCTGATTTATTTCTAGAATTGAAAGTGGTCTGTGGTAACATTTGATATAAATTGGGTAAATGAATGACACATTGAATCCATTTATTCAATTTAGTTCCTTAGTAAACCTAGAATATCACCATTATTTCAAGCATATATCTTATTTTAGGGTTTTCCTTTCTATCTAGTACAAAAAGCTACTTGTTAATATTATAAGCCCAATAAAGAAATTGCTTCATTTTCAAGAGAAGCCAAAGAAGATTAATTCTTCCAGCAAATTGAGCATAGACATGTTCCTGTGTTCTCTCTTCAAACCCTCAGAGTAACAGAAGTAGGAAGTAGCCAGACTCCAAGTAGGACTGAGTAGCATTGGTTGAAATGTGTCCAAGAAGATTTCAACCACTGATCCCTTCCTTCCTCTCATGTAGCCAGCCAGCGATTATGCTTGACCCTCTGTGCAGGAAGCCTGGAAGTTTATTCTCTGGGAAAGGTGAAACAAAAGCAGTCAAGACTGAAGAACAGCGTGTGCAACTGAGGGGTTGGGGCACTCCTCTCAAAACAGGGAGACTTGATGAAATTGTGCAAAATGAACAGGGAAATGTTCAATTAGGAGATGTTCAATCTCCTAATGCCACGAAAATGTATGTTACACAAGAGCAGAGCATTCCTCTCTGAGGACAGTGTCTTCAAAGGAACGTAAGTAGAGACAGCATCTTATAGGCGATGCTTTCAGCCATACTGACTGTCCTTCAGTTATGAATCAGCACCCAAGATTCCCAATTATGGAAAGGCTTTAATGGGAAGACAGAACATGAAAACTAAAAAGAAGAAACAACAACAACAAAAATCAGTGCAAAAAGAAACAATGCTGGTGGTATGTGAAGAAAGGAGAACTCATGTGCACTGTGAGGAATGTAGACTGAGGCAGCCATTGTGGAAAATGGTATGTAGGTTGTTCTAAAAAGAATTGAAAGTAGGACTATCATATGACTCAGAAATCCTTCTAGACACATAACCAAAGGTAATGAAATCAGCATTTTATAAGGAAATCTACACTCCTGTGTTCATTGTAGCATTATTCACAATAGTCAACATATGGACACAACCCAAGTGCCTGCCAGTGAATAAATGAATTTTAAAAAACTGTGGTATATGTATATAGTGGAATATCATATAGCCCTAAAAACAGAAAAAACTTGCCATTTGCCAGAATATGGATAAGCATGGAGGACATGATGTTATGTGACATAATCCAGACAAAGAAAGAAAAAAAATATTGCATGAACTCACTTACATGTGGGATTAAAAAAAATTCATCAAAGGTACAGAGATTAAGAAAACAGTGGTGGCTGCCAGGGGCAGGGTTGGAAGGAGGAAATGGGGAAATGTAAACCCAGAAGATACAGGATAGCACATATATAAGGTTAACAAACCTAGAGATCTAATGTATGACATGAGGATTTTAGGAAATCCATGCTAAATAAGCAGAGGCTAACTGCACTTGCCACAGGAAAAAAATGGATAACTATGTGAGATGAGGCATATGTTAACTGGCTTTACTTAGTGATCTTTGTAGTATCCTTATGCATCCGGTAGCATCAGGTTGCATAACTTCAGTATATACTATTAAACTCACTCATTTTAAAACTAACACCACCAGTAGTAGAGGCAACTAACAGCAAAAAGTTATACTTATTATGTTAAAAAGAAAAGATATTATAATTCTAAAATGACGTATACTGTCCATTCCATGAAATTCAGAAGCATAGAATAAAGGAAATTGCCTAAAAGCAACTCCGGGAGAAATAAGAGTCTTCAGATGGTTATAAATTAGAATACTGGACTTAACTCACAATTACAGAAACTGTAAGACAATGGAGTTAGATTTTCAAAATTATGAAGGAAAGTGATTTACATCTTAGAATTCTATTTGCATCTAATTGCCAATAAAATATAGAGCAAATAATTTTAATACATGCAAAATCTCAAAAAATATCATTTGTCATAATCTCTTTCTAGTTCACAAAATAACCTAAAAAACATAAGAGGGAATTGAACTAAATAAGAAGGACTAGAAGAGTGTTTCTAGGATTCGGGGGATAGCAGAAGTCAAGTGGATGTCATCTAGTAAGAGTGATACCCACAGGTAGTTTTCTGGGATCACTGGTATTTCTAGGAAATATTTACTTCAATGGGGAACATTCCATATTAGTGAAGAACATATTGAAAATTATGCAAAATAAAATCTAAGGTACTGAATAAGTTCAATAAATTAAAAAAATACTTACACTTTAGTATACTTCATAGAACATCTATAGATTTTTCTTCACAACATTAAGACAGACTGTGAACCACGCTCTCTGTTAAGCTGTTAAAGTTGCCATGTGTGGTGGTCATGGAAAGAGGAAAGTGGAAAGTAAATTTTTCATTGAAAAATTTTCAGACTATATCAAAAATTAAAAGGTGTCACATTCATATGAATATAAATACCAGAAAGAGGAACTATGAAAATTTAAAGTGGTTGATTCTAGGGAACAGAAACCAATGATTTTGAAGGCTAAAGCCAAATTCTGCTTGCATTTAAATAATAAATATTAGAATTAATTAAATTATAATCACTTCTTGACCTTTGACAGTATACACGTTGTAAGTTATTACTTTATTTTTAAAATAAAAGCACATTATATGGAAGTTTAAAAGAACAAATTAAAGCTAGAAGGACCCTGAAATCATCATCCATTCCAAGGTATCCAGCACTTGTTTCACAGATAGGAGGCTGGCATCCAGAGTACTCAGGGACACACATCAGATTTTTGTGCTGTAAGACTCCTATTGTTTAAGCTGGTCACATGGGAAATCTCATTTCATAAACAGAAATTCACAAGTAAATGCTTAAAATCGCTTGGCTCATTGAGCCTAATCTGGAACCCCAACTACCTACTAGGAAATAAATGTTTGGAGGACAAATCAGAGTAGAATCTTTTCTTCTCTTTCCTTTTCTTTCTTTATATTGTCATTATTAACTTCTTTTCATTCCTTAGAGAGTAATTTTAATACAAACATTATCTCTATTGGTTGTATGTGAACTAAGCAAACAATGCATATCCTAAAGCTGATGATCTTTTAGCCTATTCTACTGGATATAGAATAGCAGCACAATAAACCATCAGTAATTCAGTCATGAATTACAGCCAAAATCTATTAGAGGAAAATGAAAATTGCACATACATGTTTTAACCAGGAAATTGATGCAAGAGATGCTTGCTAACTTACCAATGCAACAAAGCGAATATGTGGTGACATGGGATGTTGCTAAAGCACTGATACAATTTTAATGTTCCATATAATTTTCTCAACTTTAATTTTTTAAATGCACTATATTTCATCAAACTTGACTGTTGTCTGTTAATTGACTGGTTAGTCAGTTATATTTCCTGTTATTCATTACTATAGCTGACCTTGAAAAGAACCTGTCTTCTTTCTATATAATTCTTTAAATTAGGTCTCCTGAATAAATTTCTGAATGAATGAGGAAATGTATCTAAGACTGTGGATATTTTTGTGATACTTGAAATGTATCATTAAACTAATTTCAAAAAAGTTATTCCCATTTATATATCATGGATCAGAGTGCTATATTGTGTATCCAGCCATTGTCAGGAGAAGACAGGTCCTTACTTTAGGAGAAGTGTGATATTCTACAAATTATACTCAAACACTAAATGTTCAGCTGCATCATGTTTTTATTTTGGAAACAAATTATATTTTTTATTTCTGTTATTATTACATTAACTGATAATCAAAGATAGGAAATTGTTTTCTTCATTCATACCAAATTTTGGAAAGAAGACATAACTAATTTTTATCAAATAGTGAATAAATAAAGAATAAAATTCTGAAATCCTTAGGGGAGTATAAAAGAAAGGAAGTAGAAAACCCATAATAACTGTACAAGTAGCTAGGAATATTTTTTCTTCATATAAAATAGAAATGTGAGACCTATCATTAGCATATATTCCTGTGAAGTGGCTATAGAAAGCAGCATTCTAAAAACAACAAAAATGTAATCTGAACCTACTATCAAAATTAATTTTAAAATACAAGAAAATATTCTGATGAATTTTTTGGGTAAAAACAAATTCTTTTATAGGCTTAAAAATATCCTGAACATATTCTATAAGAAACTTGCATCATTTTACATTTTCAATGCTTGTTTTTTCTAATAAAGTGAATATATTCATTTTTTTCCTGGGTCCCTAGAAAATCTCATTCTGGTAAGAATTTCAGGTAGATCATAAAGTATCTCAATGATATGACATTTAAATCCTGTCACTGACAATACTATAACCATATTAATTGATCAGAAGGATCCATTGCTATATATTTTCTAATATCCTGCTTATTGGGGGTACAGGTGTTTATTCTTTTTATTTAGTCTGATATTCATTTCACATGGATCCCCACAAACTGGCTCTATTCTCTAATAATTCGTGCATAGAAGGTCATTATTTTCCTGCTCTTCAGGACCAAGCCGTTATTGTTGTTTGTTGTTATGATACATGACTTTCACAAGGTTATCTGATAGTCCTGGTCAATTTTCTGTACTGGTCTTACACTTCCTCTTCACAGAGCCAAGCATCTTGGTCTCCTTATGTCACTACATGTCATTTATTCTGGTTTCCATCCAGCCCTTCCCTTTATTTGACAGGGTGGCAAGCAGTGAAGGCAGGGAGGAAGGGGACAGTGGAGGCCCTTCCTTCTCCCATCCATTTTACACTAGGAGGTGATCGGGTGGGGATGGAGCAGTGAGGTGGAGACCCAAAATAAAATAGGTGTTCTGGGCAACTCCAAGGACACTAGTCTGTCTCCAGACAAGAGCCATTTAAACCTTCCTTACAAATGATTTTGGATTCTGGTCATATGTAATCACCAGAAACAAAATTTCAAATAGCATTCAAGTTTATCCTTTGACCTTTATCAAATCTTCTGGGGAATTCTTTCCTCTCCCATAAATGTCTAGAACTTTTCTGTAAAAGGTCAGGTGAGTGGAAGATTCTTACATAATCGATCCATAGACATTGACATTTGTTTTTGAATTTGGACAAATGTTCATGTTGGACTCTGGCTCACTGACATATTTGAGTAATTGATCTTTTTAACTGACTCACATTTGAGAAATATTCTTCTAGAAGGGAAAACTTCCACTACAGATAGAAAGCCAAACTAAGTGCACCTTCAATGTTGTTATCAAAACTAAAATAATATTTTTGTAGAGCATCCTAAACTTTTTACTTTACAAAGTAAATAAAAACACATCAGTCATTATATATTTATACAATACAGTGGAAAAGCATGTTTTTATGGAGAATGCTGTCTAATTCCGCAAAAATGTAACTAAAATTCTGGAAACAGGACACTGGCACAGATGGTGAGAAGGGCCAATCCTATATCTGCTGGTTCCTCCATACACCTAGTCAATGAACCAGGATACACCCTATTCAGGAGCTGTCAGCTTGATGTACACAGTGCAATTTAGAGCATGGGCCTCCACCCCTGCAGGGTCTCCCTAATGTTGGAAAACTTAGATGTTCGGTAACAAGCTATCCCGGTTCATCAGGCCAGCTGCTAATGTGTGATGTGATATTTAGGTCTGATGCGCCTCTTGGTGATGTGCCCAGGGTTTTACCTCCTTTGCTGTCAAATTTGTGTTAGATTTTAGGTGATGCTGCAGGAATCCATGATGGTAAGACACAGACTCCATGATACTTTGATTATGATGCTGGACAAAAAAAGAGATCACAAACTTACATTCAGAATGCCTTTCAGTTCTAGTGAAAACGAAATGAAGAAAGGGTTGGATTACTCTACTGGTCACCAAGTGGCAACTGTTGTCTGGAAGTCACAGGTCAGGCATTCAACAGAAGAGCTTATCTCTTTTGCTTAGAGGAAACCCCCACTCCCAGACCCATTTACAGCCTCCAACCTCCAACCTCCAGCTCTATGACCCACTGCACAAGCTCTGGGCTGGCAAAGGAGCAACAACAGCTGATGGTACTGGATGCACTTTCCTGTCCATCTGGTTTCTAAATGTTTCTTCTGTTGTGGAAACTCTCCAGAGAATACAGTGTGAGTTGGAGACCCACACTGCTTCCAGCCAAATGTGCAGCCCTATGCCTGTTGCCTGCCTGCATCTTTCTGACCTGAATCTTTTGATCTTGCCACATCAGGGCCCATGGAAGCAGCCAACAGACCAACTGTTTTACAGTGTTGTTTTGCTTTGTTTTGTTTTCCCCTTTCCTCATCCCAGGTCACTTGTCTCTTCATTCGACAAGTGGCCAGTGTACTCCGAGCACCGAGAGGATGTCTTTTCACCGTGGCCTTCCAGGGCCACTACTGGGTAGGTGTACGTTAAACCAAATCCATTTTCAGCTCATGCTAACCTATCAAGATGGTCCAATGGTCCATACCTGCGTTTTTTTCCTTTCATGTTAGCTCAGAGGAGATAATGACTTACTTCACAGATGTGGGCTGAGAGAGGTGTATCTATGGGATAGAGCTGTGTAGCCTTGGGTTTGGTCTGTCTGTACAGCTTATTGGTGTTCTCTGGAGATCCAGAGATGGGCCTGATACCAAATATTTCATTCCCGTTGTGTGATAAATTAATGTTAAGTTTTGCAGTTTTTATAATCTAGTGAGTATGACAATATTCAGATCATGATGGACAGTTCCAGACATAGTCAATGAATGGACCATAGTCAGGAACTTACTCTCTCCTGGGAGCTGATTTTACCATATGAAGAGTTGCTCTGCAAGGAAAATGTACTTTACTTTTGCAGATGTTTTTAGAAAAACCCTTGGGGGTCTTCCCAGTGAATCCTCTGTACCAAAGTCTCTACAATGGCTTCTTTTCTACCAATAGGCTAGTACTATTGGATTTGCTTGGTGAAGTAGTTTGAGGCACAGGGTGGCCTTTACTACAGCATGAGACTGCTGCAAGGGACTTCTCATGCTCTACTTCTCAAGAACACCTGGCTTTCATGTCACCCCATAAATGGGTTAGAATGTATCATTAAATGGAGTGGTACATCCAGCCTCCAAAGAGAGGCTCTTCAAGTGCTCTTCATCTTACGGCTATAGCTCATCTTTTACCACAGAGGTGAGAATGCACGCTCCAAAAACCCAAAACCCTACAAACTTCAGTGGAGTGGTAGTATTCTGAAAATGTACAGGGTGAATTTCCTATCCTCTGACATATCTATGGCTTCAGAGTGTCTGGAGCACTGGCTACTTCTTGTTCATCAGGTGTAAGTAACATGATATCTCCAATAAACTATGATGTTCTGAAGACCATCAAATGGTTTCAGGTCCTATGAAGATACTGCATTCAGAAAGAGAGCTGAGGTTGGGCTACCACTTGGATACATGTACAGCAGTGTCATTCACCTTTCATCTGGTTTTTAAGGTACCCTGCAGATTGCATTGATGAGATCTTTGAGAATGACCTGCCTTTCTGCCATCCTACTGGGATGGACGATTGCTTCAAGGGTTTTAGGAGCAAGGGTTTCAGGCCTGGAAGATGGGATCTAGTATGCCAAACCTCCCCAGCCACAGTTAAACTATGACTCCTTAAGAGTACTGTTGTTTCAGGACCACATCATACTCTTCCTTTGTGACCGAGTCATTAGGAGCTTCCCAAACTGACTCCAGCTTGTTCTTCCCAGGGTTCTGGGTCCCACTGCCCTTCTTCTGGGTTCCAACTTGGCACAGGACTCCCAGTCTCAACTGGAAGTTCACTCTGTTGTAGCTCTTTCCCAGGAATCAATTCCTGACCTTGATCCACATTCAGACTGACCTCTATTGAGGAAATAAAAGCTTCTTTAGCACTATTGGACACCACTTCTGTCTCTCATAACATTCCTTGACTTGAAAGTTGGCTGTCCAGAGCCTGTGGTTATTTTCTTTATGGCTTCTAATTTATTTAGTAAAAGTTGGTCATCTCCAAAATTCACATAACTGCCATTGCCTTCTGTTGACTTTAGTGCTGGAACTACTGCACATGGTGGCTCCCCTTCAGCTCCAGGCTCCCCCTTCAACCTCATCCTCATCTGCCACGGCGAGATTCCTAGTTTCTACCCTGTTGTCACAGTAATGGGACCTTGTTGCCATCCTATCGGCAAGTATTTAAGTGCTGGAATCATGTCCAGAAGATCTGGATTTAGGGCCCCTATTAGTACACTTTCCCTAGTTTGATTCTTTCAAAAAATAGACTTAATCTTATTTCCCCTTAAAGAGAAACCAATGAATTATCATTTTCTCTTTTTACAATACAATCATATATTTAAATTATGTCTTGTCACCCAGTGTATATTAATGTTTATAGTTGGTGTATGGTATACTTTTTATGTATTTAGTGGTGAGGGACAGAGAGCTTTGCTACACAGTATGCCTTAGTTCCTGGCACACTGCTCCACTGTTCTCTGAAAAGTCCCTTTATCGATTGCACACATTCGTTTTTCTGTTCACCTGATCATCTGCTTTCTATTCTAAGTATATTCTCCCTGTAACCTCCCCTCTACAGGCAACTATTGCAATATTTCTTTTCTTTGTGTGTGTTCTTGAAAAATGTATATTTTAAACTTTGTAAGCATTAAACTCATACTATCTTATGTCTTCAAGAGTAATCCCTCTGGCATGTGTGCTCCTTGATTGAGCTCGAGTTGCGTCCACAGTCCTGTGGTGTGCACAGAATCACGATGACCAGACTACGTACATGAACTGATCATCATCATCAACATCTAGGTCATATTCCAGTTCTTCTCATTGTTTCAACAATAGTTTAATAGGTATTGTTTTAAAGCAGCATCCAATTCAATTTTACCACTGCAACAGGGGGTCATGTCTAATTAGTAACCTTTTAATCTAGAAGAGTTTCCTCCATTATTCTACTATAATTAATGTTTAAAAAATCAAACCAATTCTGCGGCAGATACACCATTCTATGTTTCCCTAATTCATTGCTAATGGTATCAGGTAGAGAGTTTTGGCCATGAGCAGGTGGACAGAGGGAAGAAGGATGAAGGATGATAATTTCCAGGAAGAAAATCAGGCATATGCATCAAAAATGTTCCATAGGTCCCAGGCCTGGGGAAAATAGAAAACTTTATGAAAGCAGACAAGCGACTGGAGAATGGGAACTAGTGTGCCAAACCTCCCCAGCTACCTTAAACTAAAGCTCCTTGAAAGTGCTGTTGTTTCAGGACCATGTCATATCCATTCCTTGTGACCAGGTCCTCATCACCCTTCCCTTATGACCAAGTCATTAGGATCTTCACAAAGAAAAATTGCTGAGGGATAAAGAAATGGGGTAACAAACCACCTAAGGGGAATGAGAACATGAGCAGAACAAAAGAACCCCAAATCCTTAAAATACCCAACTTTGTAAGGGCCACACTATCCTTCCAGGAGGTGGCTGTTCAATGTCTGACCTGAACGTCTGTACTGTCTGTACTTTTACTCTTGTTTTTTTTATATATATAATCATATTTTTTATTTGTTCTAACTAGTTATACACGACAGTAGAATGCACTTTGACACATCATACATAAATGGAGTATAACTTCTCATTCTTCTGGTTGTACATCATGTGGAATAACCCGGGGAGTGTATTCACGTGCACATAGGGTAATACTCTCCGATACATTCTACTATCCTCTCTACTGCCGTACCCACTCCCCTAATTTAGTCCCTTCTGCCTAACCCAAAGTCACGCTATTCTTCCCAAACTCTCCAACCTCCTTATTGTGAATTAGCATCAGAATATCAGAGAGAATATTCTACCTTTGGATTTTTGGAGGAATTGGCTTATTATACTTAGCATAATATTCTCCAGTTCCATCCATTCACTGGGAAGTGCTATCATTTCATTTTTCTTTAAGGGTGAGTAATATTTCATTGTGTACATATATCACATTTTATTTATCTATTCATCTAAAAGGGCACTTAGGCTGGTTCCATAGTTTAGAAATTGTACTTTCACTCTTTACAGTAAACTCCTGCTTGCTACAGTGGGACACGATTGAGATGCTTCCTACAAGATTGCAAGAACTGTTGGCTGTGGAGTCACTTTGGCTCCATAGTGTCCTCTGTGACTATATCTTTTCTTCCTCTATGTGCTGTGTTTTCTATAGACAGGAATGTTAAGTCTAGGGCAGAGGTCCTCAACTTTGCCCCACTGACATGTTTTGGGAACTGCCCTGTGAACACAGGACAGTTAGCAGTACTCCTGGCCTCTACTTTTGGGATTCTAGAGCACCTCTTCCCCAAGATTTTGCTAAATATCTCCTCGGGGAAAAAATCATCCTGAGAGGTTTTGATGGACAAACTAGATTACACTGAAATTAAAATTTTATTGAGAATAATGAATGGATTAGAAAATCCCTTTCTGCGTCATCTCCAGAGAAACACAAAGATCCCTATTAGCGAGGCTGAATGCAAATGCTTGGTTCAGATGTGGGCTTCAGCTTTCTCCAGTATAATACTGTACTCAATTATTTGAAATTAGTGAATGATTTGTGGGATAACTCTTTGACACCCTGTACGTTATTGTGTCCTTCAAAAATAGTATCCAATGATTTTGACACCCATCAATGATCTTTATGTGAACTAATTAGCATTATCATAATTGGTAGTTGCAAAATTTCTAGTTCTACTATCACTTTACATTTATTAACTAGCATTCTCCCGCCTTCTTAAAAGAGTTTTTCATTATTCTTGTCTTTTTATGTTTGAGTAATATTATAGAATTATGAATGAATCTTTTCTATCTGTTATTAGTGAACATTATTTTCTATGATCTAATATTTGTGTCCCCCAAAGTTCACATGCTGAAATCCTAACTCCCAGGGGGATGGTTCTGGGGTGGGGCTTTTGGTAGGTGATTAGTTCAAGAAGGGAAAGAAAGCCCTTATGACTAGGATTAGTATCCTTATGAGACCCCAATGTGCTAGCTGGCCCCCTCTGCTCTGAGAGGCACAGGGAAAAGTTACCATCTACAAGGCAGAGAGTAGACATTCACCAGACGTGAAACCTTCCTTGATCTTGGACTTTCCAATCTCTAGAATTGTGTGAGAAATAATGTCCTCTTGTTTTATAAGCTACCCAGTTTGTGGTAGTTTGATATACCTGCTTGAATAAATTAAGACACTAGCTTTTCTTGAATTCTCAAATTGTTCCAAATATAGCCACTTGAAGCCCTTTTAAATTGCAATTGGTTTTGTTATACTTACTAATTAGTGAGTGCTTGGTGGTTTTAGGCATGAGTATATTCTGGACTCATCCTGTACTTCTTGCTTCAGGTCTAGAATTAAGTGTTTCTCTGAATACTATTGATGTATCTTATTGGAAATATTTGGGTGCTATACATCTTCATTTTCCTGGCAGTATATATCATATATCATTTCAGTAGACAAAGTGAACAAAACTTTTTCATATGTATATTTTATTTTCTCATTTAAATTTGACATTAAATTGCTTCTTCTTTTACTAAGATTCAGCTTATGCACCATTTTATACAGATATTGAATAATACTGGTTAATCCCTCCTCAAATATGAAAGTGTCTATTTAATGCTCTCTACATAAGGAACATTTCCAGCACCTGAAAAAGTTTCCAAGTTTGCTCATGTCCCTTTCGAAAAATTCCTTTTCTTCAAGGTAGCATGCTTTAATTTTGCCAGTTATAGAACTTCATATAAATGGAAGCCTATCCTAATATCCTCTTGCTCTTTTTTTTTTTTTTAATGGACCAGGAATTAAACCCAGGGGCGCTTAACCACTGAGCTATATTCCTAACCCGTTTTAGTTTTTATTTTGAGTCAGGGTCTCACTAAGTTGCTTAGGGCCTCACTAAGTTGCTGTGGCTGGCTTTAAGCTTGTGATCCACCTGCCTTAGCCTCCAGAGCTGCTGAGATTTTAGGCATGGACCACTGTGCCAGGCTTAGTCATATTGCTTTTTGATTCAGACCTGGTGTTTCATGTATCAGTAGTGTGCGCCCTTTTAATTTTAGAACAACAAAATGGCATTTTGATGTATTAATATATTGAAATTTATTTATCCATGTTTTTGTACATGACCAATGCTATTTTTAATATTTTTTTTTTTTTGTGGTACTGGGGATTGAACTTGGGTACTCAACCACTGAACCACATCCCCAGCCCTATTTTGTGTTTTATGTAGAGACAGGGTCTCACTGAGTTGCTTAGCGCCTCGCCATTGCTGAGGCTGGCTTTGAACTCACGATTCTCCTGTCTCAGCCTCCCTAAGTGCTGGGATTACAGGCTTGAGCCACCATGCCCGGCTATTTTTAATATGTTTTGACCATAACAAATGAAGCTGTTAGTATGTTTTCTTGTAATTGTTATGTGCATGTCTTTACTTATCTTGGCAGTGAAATTTTTTTTTCTGTGAAAGAGGAATTGTTAGTTCATAGTGTAGGTGTAAATGTAATGTTTTTAGAAAATTATTGAGATATTTTATATTGTCACATTTTCTTAATAACTTTTTGTTTCTTTTAAAAAAATTTTGTTTCCTAAAAGTGTTAGTGTACATAGTTGTTTGCTTCCTCCATCTCTTTCTCTCCATATATACATACATATATATATATATATATATATATATATATATATATATGCACACACACACACATATATATATATAATTGTAACATCCCGCCTTTGAGTGATGTTTGAAATTTCTGTGCAGGCATTTTGTTCTGAGAATCTATCCCATTGGATATTAAATCAAAGCTTGTGCTTTAAAGTCATTAAAAAGGAATGTATTTCCTGATTATATAATCAATTGATACATTGTTAGTTGATATGTATCCAATTATAAGATTGGTTTATGTTTTCCATTTTTCTGGTTTGATTTAATTCATGTTGGAGCATGTTATTATTTTTCTCTGTCATGTGTTGGTTTTATGAGAAGTATTTTCAGAAGCTGAAAGTTTTCTCATTTTGTTTTCTGTTTTTAGTAGCTTCTTACAGTTGCTGCATTCCTTTTTCTGTCATGATAAAGTGGTCCATCAATTTGCATGGGTTGTCCTTACAAAATGCCACAGACTGGGTAGCTAAAACAACAGACATCTACTTTCTTGCAGCTCTGCAGGCTGGCGGTCCACGATCAAGGAGCCTGCAGAGGGTTCTCACACTTCCTAAGCTCCTTCACTGCATCCTGGCAGCAGCTGCTCTCATCCTCCAGGGCTCAGGCCTGATTCCCATCTTCCTCCATGCATGGTGATATCACTTCTCCTGCGGGTACTCCTCCCTCCGGTTTCATCTTCGGTCCAGTTCCTGCTCACTGCTCCCATGTGGTGTCCAGAAAATGCTCTGCTGCTCTTGGGTATTTATTTTCCCTCTTAGGTACAAGTCAAATATCCTATTAAAATAAGTCTCTTCACTGGGTTTTCAGGTATGGGCTACCAGTAATTTATTTCTCCTTATTCTTAGTCTTCCAAGACTATGGTGAAAAGACTGAAATTTAAGCTATGGTCTGGTTTAAACTATGTAGCTTCAAAATAGTCATCTATTATTACATTGATTACTAAATACAATTGAAGAAATGATTTATTTGACTATTAGAAAACAGAATCTAAGTAATCCATAGATAAATTAAGAAATTTAATGCAATTTAGGACTGAAAGAAAAACATTGAAATGTTCAGGGATGCTACAGAACTCAGGAGCGTTTATACCATTGATGTGTACATTAGTAAACAGCATGAGAACGTGCCTCTCATCTCTCAATTACAGGGAGTATAATTAACCCAGAACCCAGGTTGCTGCACTCTGAAACCCAGCTGGAGACTCTGCTTTCCACCGGCTACTTCCAGCCCAAGGAAGGCCTCTCTCTTCCTGGGAGGTGCCCAGCTCCTCTAACTGTGGACTCCAGAGTTTGATGGTCTCACTTAGTTTTGCCTGGACTGCACCAAGTCTCAGAAGCTTTCACCTTTCCTTTGTCTCCGCACTCCCTCCCTTCCATTTCTCCTCACTCAGGCCAGTCCTGAATTGGTTCCACTTCTCTACATACATCCTGGCATAGTTAGTGCTGGGTAAAATGAAATCCACTTACAGATACCTCACATTAACCTCTGGTTCCTATAATCACTGGAAGAAAATCTACATCTTACAAGCTCCATTCTCTTTCACTTCCCCAATTCTGTATGTACTGATTGTGTAAAACTTCACACTTTCCTGAGTTAATCAGAAATACGCTGTAGCACATCCCTGTTGTGCCCCAAAGCCCGACGTTCCTGATTGGTTTAGGTTGAGACTTTGCTGTCGCCCTTCTCCAATTCTCATCTTTAGGGATAATAGCATCCTGTTTACCTGTACTTTTCATCTTAGTTCCAGCAGTATGTGTAGATAATTATTAACTTCTACATGGAAATGGAGAAATTATTTGGGGATTAAATTTCATAACACCATTTAGATTTTGGAGATAGGGCCTGGCTATTGCAAAATCAATGATATAAAACACAAGTTAGTAATTTCACTTTGTGAAGTTGATGAATTTTCTTTCTCAGAGCCTATTCAAAGTCTCCATAAATGCACTTACCTTTGTTATTCTAAAATATAACATACTGACTTGTTTAGAGTTAGATACACTTTAAAAAATTTGTTTATATTGCTTTTGATTCATGTTCAATAGCAAATGCATTTTGGCCTCACTCTTATATTTAAAATCAGCACACATGTATTTCAAACTAGTAAAGCAGTTTTTACTTTTACAAATTCTCCAATGAGTTAGAATGAAATCAAAGCAACTAAAATATATGGGATGCTATATTTCACTTTTGGTCTGTGCTGTTGACTTTTGGTCAAGGACAGAGAAAGGTGCCACTGGGCTGTATTTAACTATAGACAGCTTGGAAGTAGACTTTTCATTTTGAAGGGAGTTTCTGCAATTCTTACTTGTGACTATAAAATATGCTTAGATAAAGACAGTTAAAATGCAGGGGATGACTTCAATAATATGAATTCAATTCAATTTGATTTGCTAGACTTTTGAATGGACAGAAACTTTCTCTCCACTAAATTTTTTGCTGACAGAAAGAGACAGAATAAAGAGGAACAACCCTTAAACATGTCAAAACAAAGCCAAACACAAAAACCTTTCTCATAGAGAACCCAGTGAATTGAGAATAGGGTTGTTACTGTTGTAAGAGGGTATGCATGTATCTATCTGCTGGTACGGTTTAGGTAGAACAAGTGGAGAAATGGAATTGAAGGATTTTAGAGGAACTGGCCTGGTCTCCTGGCCCACCTTGGGACTGTCTGCTGATTCTTGGAACCCCAATCTCCTGACCTGTAGCATGTTAGAGTTTGCAGGATTATTGTTAGAATAAAGAATACCTACACAGCTTTTCATCAAGAGTCCAGTAAGGGGCTGAGGCTGTAGCTCAGTGGTAGAGCGCTTGCCTAGCATGCGTGAGGCACAGGTTCGATCCTCAGCACCACATATAAATAATAAATGAATAAAATAAAGATCCATCAACAACTAAAAAAAAAAAATTAAAAAATAAAAAGAGTCCAGTAAGGCTGACAACCTCCTACTGCTAGGACACAGCAAAGCTTCCTTCCTTTGGCCCTTTCCCTGTAAAATCACAGTATGTGCAATGAAGTCTTATGTCTGACTTGTCCAAAATGAAAATTCTGAGTATTTGCACATTCACTATTGGACATGCATGTGGGTACTAGCTAACTTTCTGTAGCCTACAGAATGCCATACAGTACATTTTCTTAGGAATTTTCTCAGTTGGTCAGGCCCATTTACAAAATGATTGCCATTTGGATAAAGCTTGATTAAAAATCAATACACTATTTTGATCTGCCAGCTTTTGAATTGACCATTGAGATGTTTTGTTTTTTAGAAAGCAATGGTATCGGGCAAGAACCACCGCTGGACATCCAGTACATAGATGAGTATTTAGAAATATTCCAATAGTCTATGCTTAGGAATGATTAAAGCATCTTATTTGCACAAGTGATTGTTAAATTCACACTTGCTTTTAGTGAACTGGGGCCTCCTATCCAACATGCTCACCTGCCAGGCTCTCTGGGAATCCTGATGTTCTGTGATTGGACAGGTCACTGGTTCTTACAACCTTCATACTTCTTGGCTGCTTTGCTTGTGAAGCTCTAACCTTGACTTTACTTTTCTGCTGTTCTGAACTTTGAGTTACAGATTATATATTACCTCCTCAGATGGCCTTCTTTCATCACCCAGATGATGCAGCTCTTTCTCAGAGCATGAAGTAACTTTTCCTTTCTTAAAAACTATTCAAGTTCTACTTATACATTTATTTGTATTTTGAAAACATGTTCAGTGTTTCTTTGGTTCTTGATCTATAAATGAGACATAAATATTTGTTAAAGAAATAGAAGAGTTGGATATTTATGTACATTTTCGTTGTTTAATATGTATAAAATCAAAAATCATTAAATCAAGAATTATTTCAGTGCTTACTCTGATAATAATATACTTTTCCATTATAATTTTCAGAAAAGATTTTTCAATAATTTCTGTATCATCTGAAATTCATACAACAGTAGAACCCACTATTAGTTAAAACTATAGATTTATGTTTAAAATATTTTAGAATTTTCTCTTAGTCATTAGAAGAAAATTAATGGGATTCCATTTCATTTTGATAAAATTATTAGAATGTTTTACAATAAACTCTGAAAGCATAAAATAGTATTCGATTTTCTTTCATTATTTCAACTTGCTTTAAGGTGAATGCATTTTGAGATAGTGGATTATCATGTGATCCTTGGAAAAGAATATGACAGATAATTTTACAAAATGAAAATGAAAACACCTTATACTTTCTATGATCTTATTTTCACAGGATCTTTAATTTTTCATATGTACCATGAACAGATAGTAAATGATTAGTACATCTTAATAAATCTAAAACTAGTAAAATAGATGCCATTTGCTCTCTTGTTACTTCTGTGAAAATTCTCCCTTTTTAAATTCTTATTTTAATATTTAGCCTTCATTCATTTGGACCCATCACTACTTAATGAATAAACTTTGTTATACCTATATCTATATTGGGTGTTGAATCAGTTTCTTTGTTTTTAGAAATTATTTGAAATCTATAATTTTTACAAGCCTTGACATAGTATCATATTTTCCCTTGTCCAGCAATACATTTACTTGCCTAAAATCAATTTTTCATCATTAAGTTCCTGAGTTTTGTTGTATATTATTCCCTTCTGATAAGTGATGTAATGATTGTCTGAAAATTTAAGTATTAATCTTAATAATTAAAACAATGTCATGTTTTAAATTGGATTCTGAAATACTATTTTCATCTCATATTCCCAAACAGGCACCTGAAATGTCAAACCACATCATCTAAAATGTGATTCCTTAGTTTATTATATTTAATTGGCAAATAAGTTCTAATGCCAAGAATGTAATTTTGATTTCCTGTTTTTTAGAAGTCAGAACATCTCTTAGATTTGAGAACAGAACATTTTCTACAATAATGGTACAATTATTTGAAAAAGTGATTTTAAGATTTTATATCAAAAATCATCTCAAATGACATTATTGAAGTCTAAGATTTTGCTGAATGATGACTTAGGCTAATTCTTTTAGAATTTAAAATGCATAGAAACATACTTTATAATCTTATAAAACTGTACAATAATACATTGCAATCAAGCCATTTAAAATTAATAAGGTAAAAACAAGTAATTTACAATTTTTATCCTAAGAAATAGTTTCAAAATGCCTTATATTTTAATGATGTTAAATAATTTACAAAGCATTTTGAATACTTGACCTTATTCAGTCCTTTCAATGCCACACATTTGATGGGACTAGCATTCTCATATTAGTTTTACTATTAAGAAAACTTAGTAACAGAAAATTAACTGTCTTGTCCAGAATTAGCCAGTGACTAAGTGAAGGAACGATGACTAGATTGTAGCAGTTTTTCTCTTATTATGCCGTATTCATACATGCACATGATATCTTTTGATCAATCTCCTTCTCTGGTACCTGGAAGACTGACTCTTTTTTTTCTTATTTTTTTTTATTGGCACTTTAAAGTTCTGCATAGCAGTTGGGTTCATCCCAACAAACGCATACATTCATGGAATTTGATTTTAGAGTATGATATCCCCTTTCCCTCCCCTTTCTCCCTCCCGACCTTCTCCCCACCCTGTTCTCCTCCCTCTACTCTGCTAGACTTCCTTTTGATCACCTGCTTATTCATATTTGCTTGGTTCTTTTTTACTTATGCATAAAGATGAAATTACTTGTGGTATACTTATATATGTATGGAACATGATTTTTTAAAGAATTCATGCTGCATTACCTCCGTGTCTCTTCCCTCCATTCTGCCTCTTGATCTCCTTCTTCTACAGTACTAATCCTACTTTATCTTTATTATATTCTATCCTTCCATCCTTGTTCCTTTATTTTACTCTAGTATCCACACATGAGAGAAAATATTCAACCATGGAGGTTTTGAGTTTGACCTATTCCACTTATCAGGATATTCTCCATTTCCATTCATATATCAGCAAATGCCATAATTTAATTATTTCTTATTTGAGTAGAACTCTATTATGTATATATACCACATTTTTTAATCTGAGTGACACCTGAGTTGATTCCATAATTTAGCTATTGTAAATTGTGTTGCTATAAACATTGAGGTGGTTGTATCACTATAGTATGTCAATTTTAGGTCTTTTGGGAAAAATAAAACAAGGAGTGGGATAGCTGGGTCATATGGTGGTTCCATCCCTAGTTTTTTGAGGATTCTCCATGCTGTTTTCCAGAGTGGTTGTACCAGTCTGCAGTCCAACCAACAATGTACATGTGTACCTTTTCTCACCAGCATTTATTATTGTTTGTATTCTTGCTCATTGCCATTCTGACTGGAGTAAGATGACATCTTAGTGTAGTTTGATTTGCATTTCTTGATTGCTAGAGATGTTAACCATTTTTTCATATAATTGTTGGCTATTTGTATTTCTTCTTTTGAAAAAATTCTGTTTAGTTCTTTAATTCATTTATTGATTTTGGATTCATGGATATTTTTAATGTTAAAGTTTTTTTTTTACATATATATTCTGAATATTAATCCCCTAACAGAGAAGTAGCTGCAAAAGATCTTCTTTCATTCTGTAGACTCTCTCTTCATGCTCTTAACTGTTTCCTTTGTTGTGTGGAAGTGTTTCTTTTGTTTGATGACATCCCTCTTATTGATTCTTGCTTTTATTTTTTATGCTTTTGGGGGCTTGTTAAGAAAGTCTGTGCCAGGACCAATATGATGGAGTGTTCACTCTATGTTTATTCTTTTAGCAGTTGTAAGCTTTCTGGTCTAATTCCTAAGTCTTTTATCCATTTTAATTTGATTGTTGTGCAGGGTGAGAGATAGGGATCTAGTTTCAATCTTCTATGTATGTATATTCAGTTTCCCAGCACCATTTGTCTAAAAGACTTTCTTTTCTCCAAAATATATTGTGGCACATAACTAAGTATCTAAGCTTATATTTTTTTCCTTCTATTCTATTCCATTAGCCTTCATGTCTGTTTTGATGCAAGCCATACCATTTTTCTTGCTACAGCTCTGTAGTATAATTTCAGATCGGGTATTTTGATGCCTCCTGCTTTGCTTTTCTTGCTCAGTATTGTTTTGCCAATTTTGGGTCTCTTATTCTTCCAAATGAACTTAAGCAGTGTTTTTTTCTAATTCTGTAAAGAATGTCATTGGTATTCTGATAGAGATTGCATCGAATCTGTATATTGCTTTTGATAGTATGGCCATGTTGACAATATTAATTCTATCAATAGACATGGGATGTCTTTCCAACTCCAAGTTATTTAATTTCTTTTATTATGTTCTATAATTTTCATTGTACCAGACTTCCATTTCCTTGGTTAGATTATTTCCCAAATATCTATCCATATGTATATCTACTTATCTATATCTATATATTTGTTGTTATTGTTGTTTATGTTATTATAAATTGTGTGGTTTTCCTGATTCCTTCCTTGGCTGAATCACTTTTAGGGTATGAGAAAGCTATTGATTTATGGGCATTGATTTTGTATCCTACTACTTTCTTGAACTCATTTATAAATTCTAGAAGTGTTCTGGTGGGGGTTTTTGTGTGCCGCAGATATAGGATGTCATTAGCAACAGACATAGTTTGATTACTTCTTTTTCTATATGTATCTCTTTGGTTTCATTTTCTTGTGTGATCACTCTGGCTAATGTTTCAAGGATTATTGAATAGAAGTGGTGAGAGTGGACAGCCTTGTCTTGTTTCTGATTTCAGAGGAAAAGCTTTTAAAGTTTCTCCATTCAATATGATGTTAGCTTTGGGTTTGTCATAAATGGCCTTTATGATGTTGATATATTCCTTTCATTCCTAGATTCTCCAGCATGAATGGGTGCTAGATTTCATCAAAGGCCTTTTCCATATCTATTGAGATGATGATGTGATACTTGTTCTTAATTTTATTTGAGATGAATTACATTTATTGATATGTGTTGAACCAACCTTGCATGCCTAGAATGAAACACATTTGATCATGGTGCCTTATCTTTTTGAAATGTTTTTAAATGTGATTTGTTAATATTTTATTAAGGAATTTTGCATCTATGTTCATCAGGGATATTGGTCAGTACTTTTCTTGATGAATCTTTGGTTTTGGTATCAGAGTTATACTGGCTTCATAGTATGTATTTGCAGGTGTTCCCACCCAATTAATTTCATGGAGTAGTTTGAGAGAAGACTGGTATTAGTTCTTCTGTGAAAGTCTGGCAGAATTCAGTTAAGAATCCATCTGGTACTGGGCTTTTCTATTTTGGAGTCTTTTAACTGTTGTTTCAATTTCATTACATGTTATTAGTTTGTTTATGTTTTCTACATCTTCCTGGTTCAATTTGGGAAGCTCATATATGTCTAGAAATTTGTCAGTGTCTTCTAGATTTTCCAGTTTATTGGAGTACAAATTTTCAAAGTAGGTTGATAATCCTCTGGATTTCAGAGGGGTCTGTGGTG